>JAFBJQ010000110.1:0-67987 GCA_016785345.1 Trinectes maculatus
GACGGAGATCCGTTCCTGAGAATGTGTCGTAACCGAATTTCGACGTAAGTAAGAACATACATTCATATGTAAGGTAGATACTAAGTTGTGCCACTAGATGTCGCTATAACACCACCCTAAAAAAAAAGAGTTTAATGTGGTGAATTTCCTTTTGTCCTTCTTGACACACCGTAGGGGTTGATATCGCGAGTGTAATGAGCATTTCCTTTAGATTTCTGATATCAACCTTGTAGACCCTGTGTTGTGAATAAACCGCCAGCCGTCCATTTCACATAAGTAAACACAATGCAGAGTAGCCTAGCTGTGCTGAGGAGGTGTTGGAGAGCCGGCACCAACTGGTTCACGTGCGAAGTCTGTACGTATTTACGGGGCAAACCGCTTAAGCCGAAACAAGGAAGTTCATGGGAGATGTGTCGTAACCACGAAAACGTCGTATCTCAAGACCGTCGTATATATACGTATGTGTATATATATATATATATATATATATATATATATATATATATATACATATAGCTCCTCCCTCACCCACACAGATCAGTGTGTCAGTGTGGGTGATCAGTGGTCAGTGGTTAAAGTGTTTAATGAACAGTTAAATACAGTTGACACGTTGAACTTCTTTGTAGATGAAAAACTAAAATGTCAAATTGTACTTCCAGTACAAATTGACATTTTGGGACAGTTTTCAGTTTTGTCCATAAGAGTAACAAGGCTTTTGAATGAGGTTTCCGTGCCTCAGCTATTAACCAGCTCATTAGAAAACTTGGCTGATGGACACTGTCTCTGTCAGGATGTGGTCTCAGGGAACGTCCACCACACTCAGCATGGTCCAAATGCATTTGTCCTTGAATCTCATCCAGCTTTAGCCGCGTGTTTCCAGCTGTAATGATGCTTGACATTGACCTTTTTAATCACTGTGAAAGTGTCCCCGCAAACCAGACGCACTGACTCGTCTTTCAAATAGGCATTTGTCCACAGAGCTTGACATCTGTCTTTCTTTTACTGATGGTTGCATGATGTTTGTCTGCATCCTGAGGGACATGTTACCGTGTTATACCAAAATAACATAACAACAAAATGACTATACAGGACAAACCTGTGGGACCTTCCAAAGACCACTGACTAATGTAAACAAACAGCAGGTCACTGACCTGTTGTTGTCTCATACTCAGATCAGCGCCAACGTTCAAACCAGTAACTGTTTTTCTTTTCAGCTTTATTCTTATGTTGTTACGTTTCTGCGCGCTTGTGTTTTCTTCTTTATGTTTGTGGTTTCTTCTTAATCTCGTCCTCTTTCTCTCATCCCTCCGCTCTTTTCTTATCTTTTTTTCTTATCTAATTTCATAGGCTGTGGTTGCCAAGGTAACTGAAATTAATTCATTCAGCCATTGATTCAGAGCACTATTACTATTTACCTTTGTGTGTTTGTGTGTCCACAGCTTACCAGGACTGAACTGTATGTGTGTATGTGTATGTTTGTGTACGTTTTTGTATGAGTACTTGATGCGTGTGTTCATGTACATATTATTTCCAACACATACATTTGATTGAATGATATTCCTGCTTGCAACTAATGTCAACTTTCATCAGTGTCCAGCTCCATGTGTACAAATATCTGTCATGCATACTTTTCAAAGTAGTGCCGTCTACACTTCACCATTAACACCTTTGCCTTTTTACTGGGCTAAAAAGCAAAACGCGTGTGTACTTTTACTTCTATCTTCGTGGGGACCTGTTTGTGTGTTTATTCTTGTGGCGTGAGGATGTTTTCATTTGTTAAGGATAAACTGAGTCTGAGGATTGGGGTTGGAATTGGGTTTAGAATGGGGCATACCGCACTGAGTTGTGGTTGTTGTGCTGTGACGTGTGTACAAAAGAAGGAGTCAAATGCAGCGACTCAGAAAAATAGGCTTCTACTATGGATTCAGCAGTCTCATTGTCAGTGACAGTAACAGCAGAGTCCATGCAAAACAGTACAGAGAGTTAGTCACCAAAAGAGCTACAATCACAAGACAATCACTAATGCTGTATAACAGACTAACATCACAAAAGACCTGACAGGGAGCCAGGGAACACAGAGGCTTATGTACACAGGGGAGGGGGAGGAGCTGATTGGACACAGGTGAGACACATTAGGGAAGGCAGGTAATCACACTGGCAGGAAACACAGGAGGACAGGAAGTGACGGAACTGAAACAGAGACGAGACAGTGAGTTCAAAATAAAACAGGAAATGGTAACGTGACTGACAGGATACCGTGCTGGGAACATGTTCAAGAATAAAGAGAGAAATGCGTGAATGCGTTTCATTGTCTCTGCAGATGGAAACTTGATAGTGAGAGAGAGATGAGAATTAGAATAAAGTACAACACAGATGGTTTAGCACTAACAAGCACACACACATGTACATTTACTGTATGTTTACATACACCCCCGTGCACCTGGAGTCACACTATTTCACCGCACAGTATACGCACAATGTGTGGAGTGGTATGATACAGAGCATACACACGTAGTGAGGTCCCCGCCTCTGCTCTCACTCTTCTGCACACACACACACACACACGCACACACGCACACACACACACACACACACACACACACACACACACACCTCACTTCATTTCTGTGCTCTGCGATCAGGATGTCGGCAGCAGCAGCAACCATGGTAACAAGTCGACTGTTGAGATTCACAGCCACTTCACACCAACGCATCATTAATGTCATTTAACTCGCCCCTCAGTGACACTCACTATCTCTCCGTCTGTTTTCTTCTTTCACCCCCCCATCTCGCCTGCTTTCTTCTAACCCTTCCCTTCCCCCCCCCCCCCCCCACTCCCCCTCGTATCCCCTGTGCTTGGCTTTTCTCTCACCCATCTGTCTCAAGCTTTCTCTCCCCTGAGTCAGGTTTTATACAGGGCTCTGCTGATGACTAATGGGAACTGGTTACTCCCCAATTCGGCTCTGCGTGTGCGTGTGTGTGTGTGTGTGTGTGTGTGTGTGTAGTTTGTTGCCTTACTGCAGCACAGCCACAGTGTGCAGATGTACAGGAGTCACCTGATTTCATGTATTTATTTTAGTTTGTGCATCAAAAATCCAGTGCAACACGTTGACTATGGTCAATTAGTATTAGATGCATACGTTGCATACACACATATCCACTCTACAGATGAATGTGCCGACTATATTCAACACAGACCATGGAATCTCTTATTCACATATTTTGTGCATTCAACTTGAATTTCTGCAAAGCTTCCGCACCAAATAACTTTTCACTTCTCCAAACACTAACCCTGTGTTATGACATTTCATTAATGGGAGAGATGGGAAACAGACAGAAACACACTGATAAATGCTACAAAGCTGCAATTCAAATATTTGGAAATCAGGAGTTACGCAAGAACATTCATTTTCGTTTCAATTGGAAAATGCGTGATTGTATTTCCTACATAAACTTTACTTTTCACATTGCAGGAGTCTGAGCCTTTGTCAATATAATACTTGCAATACAAAATATTTCTGGGGAATACTACAGCCCCCTGTGGTGCTCTATGAAAGACTATAATCAAAAATGTAGTGACACTGCCATCTGCTGATCATAAGTTGTAAAGCAGGCATTGGTGCAGTAAAAAGAGTGTTTTCCCTTCATGTAACAAACTAAACATCTCATCTTGATCATCCAAATGTAACATTTTGCCAACAACTTTTTGAGGTAGTGTTCACTATATACATACATACATATACTGTGTGTGTGTGTGAGAGAGTGTGTGCGTGTGTGTGTGTGTGTGGCATAAATTGAAGCCGCATCAGTTTTTTAGTTTTGACTTTTGGATAGTAATGAATTACTGCCATAAGATGACAAGGGAAGTGCACAGCACTTTTTCCTCAGGTTGAAATGTATCTTAACCTTCAGCAGTGGCACACTGAGGGTCACGGTGTTCTCACAAGCTATAAAGCCAGTCTGCTCCCTGATGGACATAAAACTGAGGGATTCTGCACCACTTAGCACTGAGGGCTCTACAGAACTATTTTTCTGCCAGAGGCTCAGAGCCACCATGTTTTCATCAGCAGCGTGTGCTCAACACGCTCTGTCTGTATGATTCCAGGAGGAACATGGGCTTATTTAACCCCTGCAGAGTGGAACCATACAGTCCGGCGTATGATGACAGAATAAAAGAGGTTCATCTGCATTTATTACATAAGACGAAAAAGGAAAGTGGGAGTATTGTCATTATTTCACTCTGCATTCATGTAAACACTGTGAAAGAAGTGGGGAAACTAAAACAGCATTTCATTAATGCTGGTTGTGTAGAGTGTATTTCTATCAGTCGGTCCCGGTATTATCAATAGATGTAGGACTTTTCGGTTTTTTGTTTTTTTTGTTTTGATATGTGAACGCAGAGAGAAGCATAGCACTAATATGAGTCAACTCAAGCCTCCCCTCTCCACGGGTTACCGCAGAAGTCAAGCGTTTGAACACTAGATGGCGTGAGTGAGAGATTACTGGAGAACAGACAGGAAGTGGTCAGAAAATGGTTAAATATACACTACACTACACTACAAATGAAAATAAAAAAATGACAATGTTTACCCGTTTCTGCAAAAATTCTTTGTCCTCTAAGGTGACAAGAGAGTTTCTTTATTTAGCCACGAGCCACAGCACGGGAATGTTTACATGAACAGTCACGGTTTAATGGTCGAACTGTGGAGTGATTCGTTTGAAGGACAGAGTCAGGGCTTTCTCAGATTAGTGTGATATTTGTGGTCCAAACTGAAACAAACCAGAGGACGAAGGAGGAGACATGGAGACACCTGTCTCCATCTTTTGCATGAGAGCAAAGTGGATGATAAACCACACTAAGGACAGACTGTTAACGCTGACTAATGGCATGTGGTTAGCAGTTGCTAGGCGATCCACCGTGGCCCCAGAGAAAAACAGGAAGTAGAGCGAGAACTGAGATCTGCAACTGAAACTGAAACAGCAGCTGTTTGAACTGAAAGAGCTGTAACTGTGTGCACAAGTATGCAACAAGAGGACATCTGCTGCTCTGACAGGACACACACACACTTAAATCTGAGGTTTCGCTTTCCCCTTTAAGGCCAAACAACATGTACTTAACTTAGAGGACTTTGTTTTTAACTGGACTTTTTGTTTTATCTCTCATGCCATAAAAGTGGACTCTGAACTTTATGAGGACACAAGATAAACCACTCTACATGGTCTCTACATGCCATAAACATCTTACACACCGCTGAATAAATACGTTTATTTAGATTTACATGTTGATTCACATGTTATTTTCATAATGTATGCTGAATGAACAGCGGTGACACAATGTGGTTACACCTCCCACTGCAATTAGCTGAGCAATTAGATATTAATTTTTTTTGTTCCACTGAGCTGAATGTTGATATTTTATGTGCAAAGAGCCAAGATTGAGACACACCCCAGTTTTAACACAACAGTAATTCAGTGGCTCCCAGTCGCTATGCAAGGACAGGTTAGAGAGGCCAGCCAACCACCGTACATAACAAAATTACTCCACTCTTTCCCTGTTTCCTGAATTTTGGCTGCAATACGTTTTTTCATTAACACAGAAACGGGCTGTAGGTCTAAGTGCACTTCAGATTTCCATGGTCCAGGCTGAATAAAGCAGGAGGCTCTGAACATCTGATTATCAGACCAAGACTTGATCTTTCGCAACTGGTACATTTCAAGACAACACAAGCTTCAATGATGAAAACATTATAAATTAAATTTATTTCAACATTGGTGTGAAGGCCTAATATGGATTATGCAGTTTATATGCAAGAAGTCACGTACAGAAGTATGGCACATTTAGCATCTGATTTTGATCGTTACAAATACAAGGATGTAGAAACCCAAACACCTAATAACTCATGAGGCTCTGGGAGAGACGGTGAGGAGCACAGCAACTTAAAAATGCATGATTAACAAAGGCAGGTGTTTGTCATGGCTTCTAAAAGAATATTAAAATACATGGCTTTAAATATAACATATCTATTGCAGCCTTTAATTAGCATTTCAGGTATTGAAAGTGTAACCACAGAGAAGGAGAAGATTTTTCTGCTATTTTTCATTATGTGATGCAAGTCGCAGACAACAGAAGAGAAAGACATATTAAAGAAGCATTTGGTGAAGTGTTGCCTACTCCACATCCACTGTCAAGTAAGCCCAAACCCCTCTGATTCAATTAAAATTTAAATAGTTTTAACATGATAGTAATGTGCATCCAGTGTCAAAATCTATTGGGGTCTGACTCAAAATCATGGCATATTCCTGTTTGTCCTACTCTTAATCCCCATCAACTCTTAGAGCTGTTCCCACTGGAGCTCTGCTCAAAGCAGGCTGGGAATGAAGTCTGTGCTTTAGCCTGCTTCCTGCTTCCACACGAGTAGCTCTCTCATTCACACACCGTACTTCATAACAGATGAAGCGGACTCTCTACACAACTAATATAAACATTTCGCAACTCAATCTACTCCAATTTAGGTTGATCAAATGTTGCTGAATAATACTTGGAGCGTTAAGTTTGCGCCTATAAACTGCTTGTAAAACAAAGCAAAAAAATATCCTGCTTGAGTTGGTCGTTCTTTGCATATTCAGCTCAATACATTCACATTTCAAGTGACAGGATGACGGTCTCTCTCTGTTGAGATTTACAGGTTATAAACAATTAGTGGTTATTATGATGCCAGGGTAACTCGATTTTTTCAGGAGGTACAGAAAGTAGGATGCAGTGGTGCAGCACAGGAAAAATTGCATTGCTGCAACTGAATAGCTGAGCTACTCGTGTTTCACCAGCAGACTAAAGCATAGATAATTTATTTCTCACACACACACACACACACACAGACACACACACATACACACAGCAGTGCTGTCATTAAGGTGCAGAAGCGGCTTGCAGGCATATTTATGAATGAGCTATGTACATTATTAACACCAAGAGGCAGGAGAGAGGAGAAGAAATGACTCCATTGTTCACAGTCTGTCAGTCTGGGAATATGTCGTTCACTCTGTCAGTTCATCTATCCTGTTTTGGTGGGACAGTTACCTGAGGTTTCCAGGCAGACAGGTGCATCCATGCACGCATGCACACAGCACGCACGCACACACACACACCTGCTAGCACTGTCTAGATAAAAACATACCAGTGATTCTTCTTGAAACTTGCTGCTAGTTGAGCTGGTTTTCCAACAAAGATGCAAGTTCCGCATAACATTTTGTATTCATTACTGTCAAGGAAACTGTTTCTCGGAATACATAATCTTTTGTTCCATCCATGTGCCCCAGTAAAGCATTTTAGACAATATTAATGATTTTGTTCTGATATCCATTTTCCCATTTCTAGTGCAAATGTATGTTAAGACATCAGAGAGATAGATTAGGGCAGGAAGCAACTACGTATATATGTCCATGATCTCTTTTGCTCCTTGCACTATCAGTGTGGTGCTCGTTTTTTTTAAATTAATCTATTATGTTATATAAGGTGGGGGAGATTAAGGCTGTCATTTTACTGATGATATGAAAAATCTCCCTCTTTCATATCCAAATACTGTCAGCTATGAAGGACATGTATGTTTCAGCTCAGTGATGGCTGTATTCATCTTGACGATGTACCGTTTAAAAAGACCCTCACCTATGTATATCAGGTTGCACTCTACTGGAAGAATTCCACTAGTTGCTAGTTCCTGTGTGTGTTTTCGGTTTTACATAATAATAGAGGTTCTGCAACTTTGTTTTACTCTGTTTCTTACCCTTTTATGGTCATATAAAGCACTTTGCAAATCATGTCTGTGAACATTTCTGCAGAAATTAACTTGAATAATAACACCAATTTAAAAATCATGATTGTATTTTTGACCTGGCTACAGGCTGGCTGTTTTTTTCACTCATAAAATCTGTGTTTCACTACAAAACAGAAGAATCTATTTCTACCTTAGAGTATTCTGGAGACAACTATTTTCAGGGACACATGGATGTTCAGAGTGTCCTAAAGGCTAGTTATAGTCCATAGCAGATGTTAACACGGACAATAACCCATGTGCAGTATGCGTACACGTTTTTCAACAGGCATGTCTCACATGGGCAAACATTTTAAGTTGGACATGGAGCTCCCACAAAGGCTCACAAATATGGTAAGACATCACCCTGACCCTCGCAGCCATACCGATGCAGAACGTATGAATGGCTTTGCTATTCGCCAATTATTGGCAAAATCAAGCCGAGAAAACACCAGTCACTGATTTTTTTCCAATTAAACTGAAAAGCTACAATAAAATCACAGATTCGGTAGTTCGGTCTTTTAGCCATCATGTGGCCCTGATGTAGGAAGAAACAACATTCTCTGTCATTCCTAAGCCCTGGGGGGCAGTGCTGATACTCCCTTATCTGTGGTCAGGAGGAGGTAACATCGGAGGTTTTCATTATGACACTTGCACGCATCTCATGGGTATGGCTGGTCGCCGGAGATGCAAGAGAGTTCTGTGTGTAGCCTTGCATCCAACTGTTGCTGTGGTAACTGATGAGTGGGTCAGGGTCTCTTGTGCTGGTGACCCTGAAGTTGGGCTTGTTTGTGCTGACAAAAGTGGCCATGCCAGGAAGAGAACATGTGGGAACCCTGACGACAGAGGACTTGCTGTAGTCCCGCCTCCAGACTGCTCCGACACCCTGTCCGATGAAACATTAATGAGAGAGCATTAAGAGAAAGCTTGTATAACTCCGCATGGCGGAAAAAACAATACAAGGGATGTGGTTAATGCCCGACACTGTAATGAAAATCTTCTCACAAACACACACACACACATACAAAAGTATCCCTTGGCTAAATCTGTCACCAGACAGAATATTTTGTGTGTGTTCAGGAAAGCTGCAATGTGCTAAAGAGGACAACCAGGGATCATACTGTTAATGTTTGACACAGTTCCTGACAAGGCCCTGCCTCTTCTCAGTCTCACAACATTACAGGAAGGAACGCACACGCATGCACATACACACACACCCTGTTTCACCAGTGAGGTTGAAACAGGTGGAAACCTGTCTGTCTGAATATCAGAGTGGTTAATCATTGTCATCACTCTCTCCTGTGTGTATCCGAGTGTGTGTATCCGAGAAGCTCACCTCTTTAGTGTCTGCTGTGTCGCTGTCTGTGTCACTGCCTGTTGGAAAAAGAGTTTCCATAGAAAGACTGAATTAAAGAAATACATCAGAAAGAATAACATTTATGTCGCTATACTCCAGGCACAATTACCCATTACTTTCTGCTGTACCTCCAACAAGTTGAAAAGTGGCTTCAGAGAGACTAATAAAAAACAATATTTACCCCCACAATAACTGCCACAAATAGTGATTTTATTTTTCACAATCATTGGGTTTGTCCACAATTTTCCCTGTTATGATACGATTCTGGTAGAAACGTGCTTTACTTTTGTTAGGTGTAATAAATGATAAAATGACTGTCAGCACCAAACAATCTGATCACCATCTTAACCACAGTGCTTGTTTTTTTCATTGGTTGCTACAACAATTCATTCCAGGTTTAACAGAAATGTGAAGTGACACTTCTCCTACACACAACTACAGTTAACTGCTCTTGGGGGCTGTTGTTTGTGAATGGTAACCTGTGTGATCGAAAATAAAACTGTGGCTCTAAAGACCTGTAGCAGCTAAACATTTGGTCCAATCTCACTATCCTATTATTCTTATTCTCATAACAGAACGTGGTAACGTGGTAGAGGCCATGGTTGTGTGTGGAACTCACGCCACCTAAAATGCACCTCCTCCAAATTATAATTATGCCTCAAGGCGACCCAGGCTAAAAAGGCTGTCACTGGTCTGCTTAGGAACATTGAATTCCCAGCATTTACAGTACAACTTCTCCTACTATGTGAGATCTGCTATGCTCAGTGATCCAGTGCCTGTAATAAAAGCGGTCGATTTTTGCTCTATCTCTGGCTCGACAGCACCACAGGTTTGTTCTTCTTAATCACTTTTGTTCACTGTGACTGGAAAGAGAGAAGCTAAAAACAACCACAGATGGGATTCATAACAGACCAAGAAACCCCTAACCCCTCTAGTGTTTTGGTAGTGAGTTGCAGAGCGTCACAGCACTATGCACACCTACAGTCCTATGCAGACATAAAAAAGGTTCATGACAGTGTCGTAGCTACAGCACAGCCGGTGTTGCCTCAACAGAACCATAAGTCAGACTTTAGTGTATATGCAAAAGAGAGATGTCTCACCGCAGCATGAAGACACAGGAGAGATCTGGAGTGGGTATGAGTGGGAGGAGCTAACCATCTGCTCTTCATTCTCAGTGGTTACTTCAATTGTTTGGCAGACGAATGGCAGCTGTTCGCTCGTGATCACGTGGTCATCGACTGAGCTGTGAATGGCTGTGAGTGGAGAGACAAAACATGTTAAACAAAGACATAAACAGTACATACAGTATTTACATGCTAATGAGCTGTGATATTTGTTTTCCTTTAGCTGTTCCTACATCATTTACTGTCATGTACCATCAACAACAATGTGATAGTAAAAAGTAAACACCAGTGTAGTACCTGAGGCACTGTCCATCACCATTAGCTCTATAGGTTCTTGTTTGACCACTTCCTGCTTGGAGTAGTCAACAGGTTCAGCTTTAGCTTGGACAATAATCCTGTCTGGAAAAGGAGATGCTTCCTAATAGTAAAAATAGCAATGAGACAAAAAGTGAATTATTGTCAAATATAAATTCTGTGTGTGTGTGTGTGTGTGTGTGAATGAAATTTTTACTTGGGGTCACCCGATGCGGTAGGAAGCAAAAACCCCTTGAAAAAATGATGCACCTTGCCTGAGAAATCCCAGTGATTGCCTCTTAATAACTTAATTATTAAAATTAAAAGTTTTATTGGCCGGTAAAGTAAACTTAACTAATAGATTGTCAAGCTCTGTTCCTCCACAGCCACTGCCTCTGTTTTCTGCCAGTAAAAAATGATGGTCGAGATTTGCAGGGTTTTATACATATCTGTTACTATTTTACGGCATGGCAATGATAGCTCCATAGTGGCTATGGAGGAATTCAGCTTGAGAATTAAATACTTGGGTCTACTTTACCCAGAAAAGGGGTGGGGGGGGGGCTATAATAAGCCAAGTCCCTCATGAGGCGCATCACAAGCCTGTCGGAGACAGGTATCGTGGCGGTATAATAAATAACAACATATAAGTTATACCTCAGTGGTGTCCATTAAGGAGTAGTCTTACGAAAGCTGTTGTAATGATTTTCTGACATTTCCAGGTGATACGAGCGCTTAGAGAGCAAGTCCCCATTGGAAAGCATTGGGTACCCGCAGCTGTGCCAGCTGATAACAGACATATCTCGGGCGAGGCTGCAGCTTTTTTTCTTTGGGTTTTTACATCCTACAGCATCAAGTGAGCCCAAGTGGTAAGACCGGGGTGTAAAAATCGCTCGTTTCTCCTTTAAAAAGGGGCCTGTTTGATTCACACTGTAACTCTATCAATGCAACATATAAAGCAGAAACCATTTCATTCAAATGCCTGAAATCCTGTTTGTTTAAAACACTTGCATATAGTGCTGTACAATTGCCACTGTGGTAGTGAGAACACCAGAAAAGACCGCAGTGTTGCAGTGACCCAGTGCAGACATATTAGTGCAATACATGTCAACAGCTTTGGTCTATTACAAATTGATACCTGAAGTATTTCAGGCATGTTCTCTGCCAAATGTATCTGTCATGTGGGAACCAGACCTGATCGTTCATGAGAAACACTGTGGCAATCTGCCATCTCAGCTACAGCTTCTGGAAAACATTTGATGTGTTTTGGAGCAGAAGTAAATACTTCTGTGATGCCTAATATTACCAGGCCAACCAAGGAGGAACAGAAATTGGTCAACAGCAAGTTGAAGCTAAATTTCACAGCCTGGGTATGAAATCAGAAAGTCACTCTTCTGTTATGTTATTATTCCATATCATATTGCTGTTCCACAGGAGTGATGATGATTTTATGTATGTATTTTATGTATATTTTATGTAAGAAATTATTATTTGATGTGTCTATAAAAGGCATGACCAACTTGTTCATGTGTGAGGATGGTTAATCGTTTATCTACCTCTTTATTTTCCTTGGTTTTCCCTTCTTTGTCTGTCTTTTTCTTTCCTAAATGGACATACACACGGAAAGAAGATAATTTCAAATCAAAGTTAAAAATCGCAAAATATATCTGGCAAGTGTCTAAATGCAGTGAATACATAAGTACTGTTTTTATACTATTTTTCCACTAATTTTTAACACTATGAAAATGAAATGAATTTGTAACCAAAGCAAGCTCACCTTTTTTCATACACCTCTCTGTGGAGGAGAGCATCTTGTAAACTCTGAAGGCATTAGTTCCCTTTTTATTGCTCTTATCCTTCACTTCCTCTATGTCTGGCAGGCTGTTCATGGCACAACGGAAATTTGCTTTCCACGTCTTTGGGTCTGGACGGTCGACACCTGGCTGGTATTTACCTGCAAAACACAAAAACAGAAACAAAAAGATAATTGATTTAGAGCTCATTTATGAATATAAATGGATGAAAAAAAGAGGAGAATCTCATCACTTTCTAAGCAGCTATTCATGACTCCATATTACCAGTACATATTGAATATTGTGTGCACGGAGCGTTACTATAAGTATTCAGCTAAAGATCAGACAATATCATAAAACTACTTTTTTCTATTTAGTACACTTGTTGTGTAATTCACTACAAAAACTGAAACGGAACTATAAAAATTTTAAATGCACAGATTTTTGATTGATCCTTTTTTTGTTCTTATGGAATCACTGTGTACTTCTTCACAAAGATACGGTACCTTAGAGTGAGCTTCCTATTATATAGTAGGGGATTTCTTAACTTGAAACACTGTGAAAGTCGAAAGGTGATTTGCTCTAAAACCAAACTGATGTGTCTCATAGGCATGGAAATCAAAATCACTGAAAGGAGAACCAGTGAGTTTCAAATTAAATCTATGTATTACCAGTGTGTATGGCCCATCTCATGAAGAGTGGAGCATCTTTTTCGAGGTCCCAGCCATGACGCGCAGCATGCATCCATGGGATCTGGAAGATTCTCTTTTCCTAAAACCATTTACAATTTTCAAATGACAGTATTAGAGGGTGTATGTGTGTCTGTATGTTTGTGTGTATATACATATCATTGTACACTTACTTTATTCACCCATTTGAGTCCTGGTATCTGACTTGAATTTATTTGTTCCTCCAGCCATGGTCGCATCCTCATTCTCTCTACTGGCATTGTGGCCTGTAAATCTACAGACACATGATCATGGCTCTCTAATACAGTAAATAACAAAATATGTATGCATTAAGACTTATATCAAACAATTAATTTTTACAATAGTTGCTTGGCGGCAGTAAATATACCAAAACCATAAAGCATGTGTTCTACTCTGCTATCCACTACAGGTAACAACCAAGCTTTGGGTGCACAACAAAGAAAAGTGTTGTAAAAGTGTTACATCCCTCTTGTTTTCGGTCATAAAGATGCCTTTGTCCAGTTTGTTATAAAGACATAAAGACACAATATTGCTCTAAAAATAAAATTGTGAAATCATGTCTGTAAATGCGGTCCACATCAATCCACAGCCCCATAATGACAATCTTAGTTTTAGTCTTTAATAAAAAATACTATGGAAGAAAGACAAGTGGGAGGACTACAGGAAGAAATAATACAACAGAATGAACACAACGTGAGCTCTTTAAAAACAGTGAGACTGCTCTCTACCCACCCCAGTGTGGGTGGGGTGGATAAAGAGCAGTCTACACAGTGCCTCCTGACATGAGGACTGAGCTCACAAACAGGTCAAACAGGGTGACATGGCACGCCAGCAAATAATAAACTTTATCTCTTTTCTAAAAGACACCAAGGTAAAAGCAGCTGCATCCTGCCTGCTAAAACACTGCACTCATACAGTACAGCCTGTCTACAGTACTGGCTCTATGTTACATAGGATTTGTACTGTTTATTGGATTGCATGCAATATATTGCATGCATATATGGATGCATATTATTAACAAATGTCAGTACATTTTGTACACTCTGCCAATTATAAAAACAATAAGGCCTTCATTTCTTGCCCAGGGAACATTTAATCTTCTTGGATTAAAAAGAATAGCAGTAGCAAAAATGTCCTAAGGTCTAGTGGTTGACCTGATCATAACAAACGATATTGTTTACCATCAGCTACAAACAGATATACATTTCATTTCTGATATGTCTAGAAAACAGGATCAGAAACATTGAAGACAAATCACACAAGAAGAGACTGACAGCGTTTCTTTCCTCAAAACGCCATAAACACATGAAACTGATATGACAGTTGTCCGTCACACGTGTAGAAACGCCTGGCTGTAGCTGTGCAAGTCACCCATAGGTCTATACGGGTTTAAAGTTTGATTTAACAGCGCTGGGCGAAGACAGGTTGAACCTCGCTCTGTTTGTTTACTGTCTGTCAGACTGCTGGTCCACAACACACAACCGAGCCAAAAGTGAAAATAAATGTCAACAAAACACAGAGGGAAAACTACAGTCGCACTTTCACTTAGCCAGCGGCCGGGGAGCAGTCATGTCGCCCTGTGGGCTGTCAGCGACTCCATATGCGGAAATGAAGTGTTACCTGTTCTCAAACGGCCTGTAGCTTCACCGTCCTGCTGTCGGAATGACGAGCGCAGCGTAAGTTGGACAAGTTCACTTCTTTGTGTGTTTCTTTTAATACGGAAAAACAAAAGTGAGTCCGTCGGTTTTTTTCTGTTTCAGTGTCGAGACCGAAAGCAAAACAACGGTTGTTAGGGGAAGTGGGGGCTCTCTCTGGAAATCCCCCTCCTGCTCCTGCGCTCTCGCTTCGGGTCGCTCGCGAGCGGCGTCGCGGAAGTCGCTTGGCCGCGTGCGCCCTCCTCAGATGAAGACGGACACGAAGAGGACTCACTCTGATCTCGTTTCCTGTGACCGCGCGAGTCAACGCTGGCCGTCCGGTCATGTTTGAGTTGATTCGTAGTCTCTGGACAGATGACGCAGTAATCATAGAAAGCATGAAATTAAATACCATGTAAATAAAGCCATTCTCACGTCGACTCCTTGCAGATACAATGAATGACAGCATCGTGCACTATCAGGCACTGTATTTACGTGAGAACGCTGAGATTGTGTAGTAGTTTTAACTCAGTGTAATGGATCGGAGTTGTTTTGGGTTTTGCTATTTTTTTATACGTTTATTTTAACACAGTTTGTGGTCGTGACTAACACATGAACCCTGAACGTGGACCCAGTGCGTTTCCTGCCTCTGCCTCTGCCCCTCCCCCCTCTGCCCTCCTCATCCTCTCCATCGACATGTACCAGCTACGCAGCAGAGAGTGTGGATAATGTCGTCATGATGTGCGCCACGTTTTGACTCGTGTTCTCTAGAAATCATAGAAGATCTTCGATCTGGATTTCATTTTCACTTCCTCTATCTCCTCCTCCCTCCCTCACCCAGTCCGCCCCTTTCTGCGCAGCTCGTGCTGGAAACGAAACCAGAAACATAAAGCAACCAGTCTCTCTCTCTCTCTCTCTGTGTGTGCGTTTGTGTGTGTGTGTGTGTGTGAGAGAGAGAAAACGTGTTTCAGGCATTCAGCCCCCACCTACATTTTTTTGTGAAGAGCAGACTTTCACTCCACTTCCATAAATATGGGGTCAAAAACTGACTTTATATTTAGCAAAAACAAACATTTACTTTTGTGTTCATATGCAAATGTGCCCATGTAAAAATGCAACCGGGATTAAACGGTAAATTACAGCTGTAGTCAAACCTATGTTGTACTTCTGTATTTGCGGTGTATTGCAGTCTGATGTCAGTAACTGCTGCACATTCAATAATACTGTGTATGAAAAAGCCAGAGTTGAAAATTGACTCTGCGTTGTCCTTGTCATGAAAAATAACATTTACTTAATTTCAAGCTTGATGATGCAAAATTGACACAATGAAATTAATTTCCTTAAAACTTTCTGTTTACAGCAAATAGAAACATCTGCAACATAACAGAAACTGTGCTGTTTACAAAGTACAGTCAGCTGCAGTTTAAAGATGTGTTTACTGTTAAACTGGGCCAAGTCACAGCTATGTGGACCAGCAGAGATCCACATGGTCAGGGCTATCTCTTCCTGACACACATACACACACACACACACACACAGCAGCTGAGACTGGAGAGGTCTGATAAAATAATAGTGAAAGTTCAAAGTGTAGATCAACAGCAACACACTGTTCCCTCTGGTGGCTATACCACGAACTTATAAAACCTGTGTTTATCATCCATCCAAATATTTAATTTGGACACTGTCCTGCCATAAAATACAAAAATTCTAAATAAAGTGTAAATGAAAATGATCTATACATCTATTATAATTACATTATCTATTTATCGATTCTGTGTGATATATAAGAACCAGGTTTACTGTGCAAATAAATAAAAATAATAATCATTATACACACACACACACATATTTATTTACTTATATATGTATATATACACACGCGTATATATACAGTATTACCAGTGCACATTCACACCTAACAATTTAGAGTCAATCAACCTAACCCCCACAGTGCATGTCTCTGGACAGTGGGAGGAAGCCAGAGTACCCGGAGAGAACCCACACAGACATGGGGAGAACCAGGCAGGTAGTTTCTTACAATATTAACAAAAACTATTTGGGAAAGTAAGAGAAATTGGTGAACGCTGGGCAGGAACAGGATGTCTGTATATTTTCTAGATCCATATAGATCCAGGTAGGCAGGAGGCAGACTCATGATCTGCATCAGCTCCAGCTCTCCGCTGTAACGCTGCAGCATCTCACAGGACATTCATGTTTTCTAAAAGAATCAATGCTTAATATATATGGGTCATTCCACGAAACTGGTGCCATTTGCGTCCGCAGCATTTAATGAGCTTCACAAGAAAAATTTGTCAAAATGTGTTCCAAAAGTCCAAAGTTGTTAATTGAAGTGTTGTTAATTACATGATTTATGTTTAATGACATAGTAAAAGTAAAACATACACTTTTTAAAACATTATTAGTAAGGATATGGCAGATTTTGTTATGTCTGCAATGACCAACATTAAGGCTAATGCCCCGATACTGATCAATATATTCATTCAAAATAAAACATTATTTTCTGTCTTTTTTGTTCCCTTCAGAGTTACAGAGCCAATTTAACAGTAACCTCACCGATATGTCTGATGAGGTGCATTGTAGTGTTTGTAGTAACATTAAATCATTAAATGTTAAATTTGCAGTACCAGCGCAGTCACTTTGGACTCAGTTTCCAACAGGCAGGTAGTTTCTTGCAATATTAACAAGAACTATTTGGGAAAGTAAAAGTCTTTGGTCAACATTGAGACGATACAGGGGATCTGCTTCTTGCCACTAAATCCAGGTAGGCTGGAGGCAGACTCAAAGTGTAGCGCCACCTTGCGGTTGACTCGGGTCATGATCTGCATCAGCTCCAGCTCTCCGCTGAAACGCTGCAGCATCTCACACAAGGACTGTATGAACCAGGAGCCATTATATGTGTTTCTCCATGAGTAGTAGCCTATAGGACAGTGTTGTTAGAACAGCTGCACACAGCGATAGTCTATTACTCATTCAAATGTTTACATGGGCTGAGTATAATGTATGTACAGAAATCAGTGTGTCATTTACAGAATACAGTGTATATTTTTCTGAAAGGACCACACGTTTTTCCTGCTGCAGCAATTTACCTGGAGCAGTGGAATAAGCATAAAGGAAATCTGCCTCCACAGGAATCCTCTCAGATGTTTGCTCCTCCACACTGTCAGTCTCTATGGAGGTTCCATCATCCATGTATGTACCACGGCATGCCTACAAGGGGCACAAGATCAGGTCAACTGCAGTATCAACCCAAACAGAAAGGCAACTTTTTAACTGTTGTTATTTTGATTTGATTTTGGTCCAAACATTATGGAGGATCATAATCTGAGAGCTCAGTGATAAACCAAAAACATTTTGCAACAAATGATATTTTGCAACTGAAAGGACACAGGTGTGTTTATGTAGGAACCTGGGCATATAAAACTGACCTGTATGAAGAAGAGTTTTGGTTTCCCCACCAGACCTTTGCAGCGAACTCCTTTAAAGTATTGAGTCAGAGTTTCTAAGCGTTCACAGCTGTCTGTGCCATAAATCATCCCCTCTTCTCCATGACTGAGCAGCACACACACAAATGATGCACTGCTGCTGTGGTCCTCCTGAGATACTGCAGACAGACACAAGAATGGATATAAATCAGAGTAACACTACACGTCCACATATCATTTCCTTTCTCAGTTTAAATGATGCATGGCAGAGCATGTGTTCATGACAATAACATGGATCTTTTAGGATTAAAAGAATAAAAAAATAATTAAATATGAATCCTGGTTACACTGTCATCTACTCCAGCTCTACCCACAAGAAACCCCCCCCCCCCTTTTTTAGCAGATTGAATATTAAAGATGAACAATTCAAACGTGGAAGCCCACACTAGATGCTGAAGAGTTTGCCTTTTGTACCACCTACCACTTGACAGCAGCTGTTTCATCTGGTTCACAGTCTGGTCATTGGCCACTTTCATCGTATAACCCAGGTTAGAGAAGGTTTTCATAACAAGGGCTGCATCAACATCCGTCCCATTACGAGAAGGCATCTCTACAAACACAAAAACACACACAAAGTAATTCAGCAGACGAGAGGTTTTCTCCTGTGGTGAACAATAACAACTTGCTCATAGGTTTCACTGTGGATCCTCTTGGATAGGCGAGAAGCTGGGCCCCATAGTCACTGTGTGGGAATGAAAAGTCCTTAGAAACAAACGTTCTAGTGTCGTTAAATGTGCTAAATGAGTATATAGTAGGGTCGCTTGGTCAAACCCTGTCTCTCGCTCTGTCTTGACATGATGAGCTGTCTGCTGGTGGAGCAGCAACACATCCATAAGATTGTCGCCTTCCATTAAACACCGAGTCCTCTGCCTTATTGGACTCATCGCACTACAGGAAGCATTGATTTAATTTTTACACATGTACTTCTACTGTAACATTTCAAAATATGTTCTGTAAAAAAGGCACATAACTGCCCCACCCTTTGTTTGCTAATACACATCCTGTATTGTGTAACATATAATAAAGCCGACTGCACTAGATGCATATGAATTACTGACTGGGTGTATTTACTTATGTTAGTGTGGAAGTTCTTATTGTTGATGATCACACAGGTTCCGATGCTGGGACAGTCCATCTTGTAGCGGTAAGGGTCAGAAACTGCTGATTTCCTGCTTCCACTGCTGGGGTGAGCATCGACCTCCTCGTTGTCAGTCTCACCTCTGTCTGTGACTGCTGCAGCTGGCCTGGAAGTTTACACACAAACTTGTTACACTTACCAGCATGGCCAACTCACTCCCACAATGCAACTGAGATCTTAAGTCTGAAAATTGTCAGCCCATGTCAGAAACACATAGTTTGAAAAGGCAATTTATTTTATCATTATTTTTTATTTTATTAACCTTTTTATAGTTTTAACATCTAATTAGCATGTAACCTTTTTCTTATTTCACTATGTGTGTGTGTTTGTATTTGTTATCTTTCATTTTGTCAGTTGCTTGTAACACACTTGAAACTGCAATTCATTTGTCTAAAATGTGCGATATAAATAAGGTTGGATGGCCAGATGGATGGATGATTGATTCCATACCAGGCATACATGAATAACATAGAATTGGAGTGACAGTAAATAACCTGACCGCCTCTAACAATGTACTTCAGTCACACACCACATCACCTGCCATTACATATAAACTCTAAACCTGTGGGAAACACTGACATTAATAATAAACCTTGTATTTTTAAAGGAAAGGGCCAAGTTGGTGTCTTCCCTATGAGTAATACAGTGACTGATTAAGAGAGATCATGATGAGGTGGTCACAAATTAATTCATCACTAATACACTGCATAAAGCATCCTGAATGTCTCGTAGATGTGTAAGTCATAGTCACACTCTGTCAGTAATCAGCTAATGATTTACCTTTTTTGAAATTAGCAAATGTGGGTCAATGAAGTCAATGTTGACAACTTTCAACAAAATTCACCTGTCACATATGAAGCTGATGACATGTTACCTGCTGGACTTTGTACGATGTAATAATCAGACGTGATTATTAATGATTACCTCTTTGCAAACAGATTTAAGGCATCCACATTGTCGTCGTCACCACCACTCGGCTTGTCATCATCAGCATGAACGTCGGCCATGTTCCTTTACACATGAATAGAAAAGAGAATAAGTGTTCAAAAAGAAAAAAACAATAAAACCGAATACACTTCAGCTAATGTTTGTTTTCAATACATAAGGTAGATGTCACAGATATGCGTGTCTTTTGAAATTCAGTCTCAATAAAAATCTCATAGACTTGTGGTAACAACTCTTTGTGAGAACAAACAGTACATGTGTACACTGATATATCCCTGCAATTAACTGATTTCATTGTTGACGACACACGTTTGGCCCAAAGTACAACAGCAAATAAAAGACAAACTGACAACTTGTACACTTATTTTAATGTGGTAATGCTTACTGAGATCTATTGACATCTACAGATAAGACCAATAAAGCATTTTGTAGCAGACAGCTCTCAGGAATCTGCCATTATAAGCCTACTTGTGTGTTCTTGTTGGAAAGATATGAGCTTGAGATGAGTCGAGGCCAACAGGAACATGTCACATCTCGTAATCCTGTATCTCCAGTTTAGTCAGAAGAGGATGACCTAAACTAAAGTCAAACTCATTAAATATGGCTGGCATTTAAAGGTGTGAAATAGAGCCTCTGCTTGTTTTTACCTTAATGTGCAGGTGATTTATTACATGACAGCAGAGATTTATATAATTCATAAACAGGCCTGATCACCTTTGTTTCAGCTGAGGTGGCACATTTCAGCCATCAATATAGCAGGAGACACTGTGATCACTGAGCTATCATCTCTCAGGTCTTTTGAGGGTCTCTTCACAGTCCCAAAAGCATGTTCTCACTCACTGCAGATGTTTGGTTTCTTTTGTTTTTTACACAGATTTCATTGAATTTGCTTCCTCCAACACATCACATCACGCTTGTCTCAAACATTTTGTTTACTGTAATTTTAGGACACCTAATTAAAATCAGCTGATCCATTAACTGTTGTTCCTATTTAAATACAGTGGCTGATTAAGCGAGATCATGATGAGCTGGTCACAAAATAAATCCATCACATAAATTCAGCATAAAGCATCTTGAATGTCTCGTAGATCTCATCATACACAAGTGGTTTAGAGGTAGAGCATCGTGTAATGTAAGTCACACTCACACTCCCTCAGTTAACAGCTAATGCTTTAGCAATCTTTTTTTCAAAAAAAAAGTGGGTCAATGGAGTCACTGCTGACACCTGCAGTTCACCTGTCACATACTGTATGAATGACACCTGCAGTTCACCTGTCACATACTGTATGAAGCTGATGACATATTTCCTGCTGGACATTATACAATGTAATATTAACTAATATTAACATGACCTAAAATGATCTTGGCAACTGTGTATGGCAAACACTTGACATGTTCACATTACGGAAACAAAGACGTAGTAAAAGTACAGGAAGTTTTCTTTTACGTAATTCCTGAAAGTGCCTGTATCAAAGTGACTGGACAATACTCACCAAAGCTGTAATCTGTACCTGTCGTATTCCTTATCTGTAATAAACAGGAGCATACTTTTTTCACCTGCCATATTATTTAACGATGAATGAGCTTGAAACAATTATGTCCTACATTATTGACAGCAGGACGCATATGTCAGGTGGTGTTCGGGATGTGTGGATACCTGGTAGTCAGGTAGTTACAATAGTTACATGTTAGACAAACCAATATAAACCATCGGGAACACCAGTCCATGTTGAACCCAGAAATATAAACAATAAAACAAATACCCTTTAACCACAAGACGTTTTACCTTATAGCGTGACGCGGCAGTGGAAACGCGACTCAGCAGGTCACCTCCCTGTTTCTGTTTTAATAACATGTCAGAAAAATGCACTGAAACTTTCAGCCAATCAGAGACGCTGGTTGTTGTGTGGGCGGGAAAAAAACAGCAAAACGCCAGGAACACCGTGAACGCAAGAAACCCGTTGATTGGCTTAGAAAACTGTCCGTTGGCGGAACGACCAATCCCCTTTGGTACGCGGAAGAAGAGTCAGGTAGAAGTTACTTACATTCTGGACCAAAACATTTCGTAAGTATTGCGTCTAACACACTGGTTAGCAGCCTGCTTGTACAAGTAAAACACACACACACAGGTAACACGCGTTTATTACCTGTATTTATTAAATCTGTGATATGGTGAGAAGGCAGTGACCCACATTTCCACTCATGGTATAAGCAAAATGATGCAGTATAAAGATAAAAATATATAGACCACTACACTGAGTGAAATACAAAATGTCAAGCAGCCTCTGGATGCCATTATTCTGTAGCACATTAGTTACAAGTCCCATTCTTGTTCTGTCTTAGTTCCATTCGTCCATTAATTGCTCTCAGCTGATGCTCTGCTGCCTGAATATGCCTGGTCTCCAGCAACAGAGCCGGTAAGCTGGACACCCCATACTGCACAGGAGGAGGAGGAAAGCAGTGTTATTATGAGAATTTTTCTTTTCATCTACAGAAACATCTAAAGGCATAATGTCCTTATAGAAACTCAGCTAAGAAAAGGGTAGTTTGTATTTCACCAGCAGTACCTGTGAATAATACACACAACCATTCAAACTGTTCTTATTTCGTGCATTCATACCGTCTCTTGCTCTATGGGGTGTGTGTGTCTATAGTCCAGGTACCGCTGGTTGAGCTCTCTGATGTCATGGAGGAAGGCACGGCTTTGTCTCAGATCAGCTAACTGCAGTTTAAGCTCAGATTTCTCCTTCTGCAGCAGCGACACTTGTCTCTCTGCCCTGTTGTACCAAGCACAGTGTAACTGTCCTGATGAGTGACTGGAAGTTGTATTTTTAAGTAAAGACAATAAAAGTTTGTAGCCATAAAAATAACTTATGCCTGGGCTACCTCTCACCTCATCAGCTCATGCTTGGCATCCAACAGTCTCCGTGTCTTTGAGTGAATCAAAGAACCCACCTGGCACCAAAACACACACACACACATAAGCTGCGTTGCCAAAATGATGAAAAATTATGAAAATTCATCCTAACAAAATATTTTTTACAAGAAAAAAAATCACCCGAGTGTGTAGGATACTTTACATGGAAAGCATTAATATCTGCCCCATAGTCTATTCAAAGCTAAACTCTAGAGGATTAGTTATTACCTTGGCATTTTCTTTCTTTAGAACCCTGAGCTCCTTGCACACAGAGATCTGGAGAAGCACAAACATCTGATTACATTTGCGGTGTTAACATATTTCCAGGTTTTGTTGATATGAGATGGTATGTAAAAATGACCTTTATATTAAATAGTATTACAACAGATGCAGTCCTACAAAATGTATTTCCATACAAATAACTGTATGGAAATTATTTGTAGTTATCTGAAAACATTGATACATCCAGTTTGGACAAATCTTACTTAGGACGCCAGATCAAAATACATCACTGTCAGTTCATCCAATTTAGGCCCAAGGTCATCAGTGACGTGACTCATTATTGAAAAGGACTTTGAAATGTCCTTTTACAAAATCTTTTTTCAAATTCTGATTTTAATTTCACATGATACACCAGTCTCTCAGTATTATCTTGGTAATATAATAAAAAAACTTTTTTAAACATCCTACACAGTTACTGAGTTCATGAGCTCATTTCCTTCAGCTGCTTTGGTCTAACAGCAGAATTTGGAAAGCCTGACCTTTTCTAAGAGCTGCTCTCTCACATTGGAGGAGAATACATCAATGGACTGTTTGACAATTTTAGACTCCACAGTCTCCCTGAAAACAAACACACACAAACACAGAGAATATAACCATCTCTAACTCAACATTAAAACACATGTTGCTAAAATGCTGTTAGTGCAGTTAACCTGTCTTGCTGACAGAATTCAAGGAAGGCATCTAGGACCACTTCTAAATCGCTTCCTGGCTGACGTCCTTGTCTCTTGCTCCTACCTTCCTCAGTGTCTGTCGTCTCTGCTCCTGCCGATGCACTGCCTTTAGGCAGGAAGAAATAGGGGTTTTGATAGTAAAAGTTTAATTAGAAAAGTTTTAAACAACACCCAAATGCCAACAATTTGTGAACAAAATTAGAGCAAAAACGGCTTTTTGTGAACATAGAAAAAGTCTTAGATTGTTGACTTCAGCTCATGAAAAAGTGTCTTCATTCATTTAAGTTTTTCATTTTATTTTTGTTCAGTGTAAATCATTAAAAAAATTCAAACACAAGGAACCAAACGTTCTCTAAAACAGGAATGAAACATACAAGCTATACAAATAGATATCATAGTATGGAGTCATAACTGATGTGGGACTCTTGTGGTCTTTTCTCTTACCTGATGAAGACTTTCTGGATTTAGACCCATCAGATGATGCATTTTTGCCTCTGCCAATACTATGAACTTTGGCCCTCTTTGGACTTGGATTCTGAATGAATGAATGAGATGAAACCAAAAGATAAATAACAAAGTGAAAACGTCTTCATTGCTGATTAAAGCCTCCTGCTCAAGTTCATCCATACCCAACTTGTGTCATCGTCCACATCCTCATCAGAGGACAGGTCTCTCTTCCGGGGCCGCTGGTCAGTGTTAATGCCAGACTCCTCCTGGATGAATTAAAAAGGTCAATATTCATATTCATCACAACAATACTACAGCTACTCAGATGTAATGTGGACGCAGGGGCACCGCCAGGAATCTTGGGCCCCATGACAAAAAATCTAATTGGCCCTTACCCAACCACTGCGTGGACGTACCTGTGATTCAGTGGCATTGGATTTTTCAGTTTCTGATTCACTCTTTGGCTTGTTGTTCTTCAACAGCCTTCATGTGACAGAAATAAAATACAAGCAGATCAAGATACCATTATATCGGACAGAGAAACAGGTGACCAGACAACTGGCATCTTTTTCCTTTTTTCCTAAATATCAACTCTGATTTAGAGCAGCTTTCCAGTTTGACCTCACCTTGCTCCCACACTCCTCCTCTTAGCAGGCTTCTCAACCAGCTGTGTGGGATTGTTGCTGTTTGGTTGGCTGTTTGTTTCAGGGGGTTTAGCGTCTGCCTTTTTTCTTCCTCCCATTTTTTTCTTTCTTTCCCCTCCCCTGTCAAGTCTTTTCAGTGCAGAGAGCAGAGACAAACACTTCTTTTATATCATAATACAGTAACAACACTGTAGAGAGAGGCTGCAGTAAAATGAGTCCTTTGACCTCACCTTGCTTCGGCCATCTCTCCAGTTCTTCTCCTATCCCTCCTCTTCATCTGTTCTTCCTTAACGTGCTCTTTATTAGTCTCTGTGTTCTTCCTCTTTGCTGCAGCTCCATGCTGTTTCGCCTTCATCTGAAGATCATCCTTTCTTTTTGCTTTTCCTTCACCCCCCTGTCCCTCCTCTGAGACATTTAAATCTTCCTCCACCGCGGTGCTGTGCAGAGGGTTACCTGGACAACACAGCAGCTCTCTGGTCAGCTCCAGACAAGTGTTTCTATACAGTATTATGCTAAATGCAAAATGTCAAGAATTGAACAAAACAAAGAGAAGGAAACTGTAGGATAATACACATGATATTGTGTTCACGTACAAGAATAACTCCAGGAGAATATACCATGTGTATTATAGGGCATAAAGACACTGGTGTGTATCATGGTATATGTAGGATAAGGCCAGGATAGATGGGCAGTGTGAAGAGTCACCATAATTCAGCTGCAGTCCCTCCAGGAAACTAGCTTTGTCTATAGCGGACACGTCAGGAGACTCCTCAAGGACAAAAGGCGAAGCTTTCTGTTTTCAAATAAAATAAATTTTTAAAAAACCACAATTTCCAATATTAGCATTATTAAACTGACAAAGGGAAGAGTCGTGTCATTTGTGTTTAATTAAAGACTAAGCTAATCACAGTACATTTATTATGAGCATCATGACACAGTGACACCGGACTCACTTGACTTTCAACAGGTGGCGCTGTGAGCAGCACCTTGGCTCCTCTACCTCTCTTGGCCCTGAGAAACAAAATAAAAAGACATTATCATTATCATCATCATCATCATCATCAACGTCGTCATCTGCAATAACTGTGCCTCATGTTCCGGGTCATTCCGATGCTTCTGTTATTGCTGGCACTGGATCTTAGCGGTAGTTCAAACCAACTGACCAGTTCATCTTCGTAACAGACATTCTCTTTTATGTCGGTACTTCATCAACCACACGCAACAAAGCGTCGTGTATGGCAACTTACTGTTCTGATGTCAGCCACTTTTATAATACACATTTATATTCTCACCTCATTTGGAATAACTTCAGGTTGAACTGGTTTGTTTTGTAAAAACGTTCGACTTTCGGCGGCTTCCCGCAAAATGCTTCAAGATCCGGACTGTACCATTTCAGATTCAGGGTGGGTGGGTGGATGGGTGGGGGGTAGAAATTGAACAAATGGAAAACACATAGCTCACAATGAGAGTTTTGCAAAAATATCCATCGACCCTCAAATTAATATGTATAGTTTAATGTGTTCATATGACATATTTCGAGTACAGACATTGATGGAAATAATAATTAAAAAAAAATACTCGGACGGAAGTGAACACATGTCAACACTACGGAAAGAGAAAGGGCTCAAAACACAAATGTATTTTTTTTTCTTTACTGGGAAAAGGGTTTGTTTCTAACATGCAGACGAAGAAAATAAATCAAAACTTACAAACGCAGCGTAGTGAAAATACAAGACTTAAAATTTAAGTATACAAGGTCATGTAACATGTTTTCCACAGTGACAATAAAAAGAGAGCAAATGTTATTGAGTAATTTGGACGTTTTACAAAACAGGTCTAATACTTATGCAAAAACACTATTAAAATATTTCTATTAAATTAAAATCACATATTCAAAATTATTTAGTATGCATTTAAAAAAGAAATGTATTTTTCATTGTAACTTAACATACATGTAATAATTTAAGAAAATTGTGGAAATGTGGAAAAATACAACCAAATTGAAAGTTATAATTCCATTTATAATTTACTTAATAATAGACAAATTACTTTTGACAAGTAAATTTACTCCTTTCGTTATATTTCTTTTTCATTAATTATCTTTTATCTCTAGTTTTCTTTCTTCCATTTCCCAAATTACTTCTGCTTTTCCAGTTTGTCTCTGCAAAACCATTAAGGAAAAACCAAGAACTGGCAAATATACAGGAAAAAACAAAAGAAATTTAGGAGGAGTCATTTATTATTCTTTTATATTAGGTTATTTGCTTTATATTTCTGCATTTATTACTTAATTTACTTGTTCATACTTTATATTGCCAAATTCATGGTCTCGTGCTTTTGACTGACTTCTTTTTATGGGGGTAGAAATTGAACAAATGGAAAACACATAGCTCACAATGAGAATTTTGCAAAAATATCCATCGACCCTCACATTAATATGTATAGTCTAATGTGTTCATATGACATATTTTGAGTACAGACATTGATGGAAATAATAATAATAAAAAAATACTCGGACGGAAGTGCACACATGTCAACACTACGGAAAGAGAAAGGGCTCAAAACACAAATGTATTTTTTTTTCTTTAATGGGAAAAGGATTTGTTTCTAACATGCAGACGAAGAAAATAAATCAAAACTTACAAACGCAGCGTAGTGAAAATACAAGACTTAAAATTTAAGTATACAAGGTCATGTAACATGTTTTCCACAGTGACAATAAAAAAAGAAGAGAGCAAATGTTATTGAGTAATTTGGACGTTTTACAAAACAGGTCTAATACTTATGCAAAAACACTATTAAAATATTTCTATTAAATTAAAATCACATATTCAAAATTATTTAGTATGCATTTAAAAAAGAAATGTATTTTTCATTGTAACTTAACATACATGTAATAATTTAAGAAAATTGTGGAAATGTGGAAAAATACAACCAAATTGAAAGTTATAATTCCATTTATAATTTACTTAATAATAGACAAATTACTTTTGACAAGTAAATTTACTCCTTTCGTTATATTTCTTTTTCATTAATTATCTTTTATCTCTAGTTTTCTTTCTTCCATTTCCCAAATTACTTCTGCTTTTCCAGTTTGTCTCTGCAAAACCATTAAGGAAAAACCAAGAACTGGCAAATATACAGGAAAAAACAAAAGAAATTTAGGAGGAGTCATTTATTATTCTTTTATATTAGGTTATTTGCTTTATATTTCTGCATTTATTACTTAATTTACTTGTTCATACTTTATATTGCCAAATTCATGGTCTCGTGCTTTTGACTGACTTCTTTTTATGGCAGGACTCCTGTTACTGTTATAAATACATTTGAATGTAGATACAGTTCTAAAATGTCATGGGCTTTAGCACCTGAAAAATTTACATATCTTTTTTAAACGATGTAACGACCCTGCAGAAACAATTATTTTCCGTTTGTGGATTTTAACATCAACTGAAAAAAAATCAACAAACCCTACAATAAAAATAATGACATGACAAAAACATCAACGACAAAAATGTTTTGAGGGGTCATCACTATAACCCTCGGTGAACCAGTTATGTGGGTTGAGTCTTCCCTCTTAATCCTTAAAGTTAAAAAGAGTGACTATGTGAGTGTGGGAGGTACGAGATGTAGTTCACGCAATTCCTGAGATATCTGATGCTAGATCAGAGAACAATTTCCCTTTAAAATGCCCTTATTAGACAGCATTAGATTCAAACTATTATCAAACTTTGTTATGTATATCACTTCAGCCAAACAAGTCCATCAGTGGCCTCATTTATTTCCCATGTAACACTGACTCTGGTCTTCAGATATTTTGTGTACTGTGCCAGAGATCCTTGTTCAAATGCTCTGATTCAAGTTCATCATCTTGTTTTCCCATTATTTTCAGTGTTACTGCTCCTGAGAACTAAAACAGTAAATTTTACTTTTGGACTGAGGACCTCTTTGTGCTATAGCTTGCACTTCTCAATGCTCAATTTCCTTCATTTAGAACACCTTCTGTAGAGCTCTGGTGTCTGTCCGTGCACTTTGCTCTCCCCTTCTCCTTCTACATGCTGATCCCAGCATACAGCTCCTCTATCTGGGATCTGAAGTGTTGCCGCAGTTCATTCCTCTTGGCCTTCATTGTTGGAGTGAGCAGACCGTTCTCAACTGAGAATAGCTCAGTGTGTACGTAGATTGCCCTCACCTACAGGACAAAGTTTCCAGTTTGTTTTAATACAGAAAGATCAGGAAAAAAACACACACCACTCTGTGTAAACTAGGATTGGGTATCGAAACTCGGTACAAATATGAAACCGGGACGAATATCAATGGTAGTAACTTGACCGAAATACAACATGAATTTCGGAGCCTCATTTCAGTGCCACAAAATAGTATGCAGCTGCTTAATTGTGACCTCTGGTGTTCACTGTTCACAGCGGCAGAGTACACAGCCAGCAGGCAACACATATGCTATGTCCTCACTGGTTTGCATCATGGTATTAAAATTAAAACGATTCACTACCCATACACATCTGAAAGCAAAACCTTCCTCCTACACAAAAAAACGTGAAACCGCCTGTGACGCTGGCCACATGTGGCCGTCTTCAAGTCAGGAGACAGAGATGAGCTGAAGGCTGTGCAGAAGGAGCTGAGACAGAAGATCAGGGAGGGGAAGAACAACTACAGGAGGAAGGTAGAGAACCAGCTGCAACAAAGGGACGTCTGCGGTGTTTGGAGGGGCCTGAAAACCATCTCAGGCCATGGGGGGTCTCACTCCCAAGCTATGGGGGACCACAAGTGGGCAAACGATCTGAACACTTTCTTCAACAGATTTGATCAGATGTCTGCCCCTCCCCCGGCTGCCCCTGCATGCAGTGTTCTTTGTTCCAACTTCTCCCTCCCCCCCTCCTCCTCCCTTTCTGCTCCACTCTACTCACAGCCACCCCCCACTGCTCAGCCCATCAATACAACCCCCGCATTCACACCATCCAATGAACAGCCCCCCTGCTCCACCCTGTCCCTCACAACAACCCAGGTGAGAAACCAAATGCGGAGGATCAAGGCAAGGAAGGCTGCAGGTCCAGACGGCATCAGCTCCAGACTCTTAAAATCCTGCGCAGACCAGCTGTGTGGGATTGTTGGATTGATCTTCAATATGAGTCTGAAGCTGGGGAGAGTACCACAGCTGTGGAAAACATCCTGCGTGGTACCTGTGCCCAAGACATCGCACCCCAAGGACCTCAGCAGCTACAGGCCGGTGGCACTAACATCCCACCTCATGAAGACCCTGGAGCGGTTGGTCCTTGCCCATCTCCGCCCACTGGTGAGCCCAGTGTTGGATCCACTCCAGTTTGCCTACCAACCTGGCATTGGGGTGGATGATACTGTCATCTTCCTCCAACACCGAGCTCTCTCTCACCTGGAGAAACCTGGGAGCACTGTGAGAGTCATGTTCTTTGACTTCTCAAGTGCCTTCAACACCATTCAGTCCAAACTCCTGGGGGACAAGCTGGGGCAGTCTGGTGTGGACCATCATCTCACATACTGGATTTTGGACTACCTCACCAACCGTCCACAGTATGTGAGGACCGGAGGCTGTGTGTCTGACATCGCCGTCTGCAGCACAGGGGCCCCACAGGGAACGGTCTTGGCTCCGTTCCTCTTCACCCTGTACACTGCAGACTTCACCTACAACTCGCCCACCTGCCACCTGCAGAAGTTTTCTGACGACTCTGCAATTGTCGGCCTCATCACAGATGGGGACGACGGGGAGTACAGGAGTACAGGAAACTGACGCAGGATTTTGTGCGATGGTGCGAGAGGAACCACCTCCTGATCAACGCAGGAAAAACCAAAGAACTGGTGGTGGATTTTCGTAGGCGAACACACTGCCCCCCAACACCGGTGAACATCCAGGGAAAAGACATTGAGGTGGTCACATCTTATAAGTACCTGGGAGTTCACCTCTGACAATAAACTGGACTGGACTCATAACACTGCCGCACTTTACAGGAAAGGCCAGAGCAGACTCTACCTGCTACGGAGGCTAAGGTCCTTTGGAGTGCAGGGGGCGCTCCTGAGGACCTTTTATGACACTGTGGTGGCATCAGCCATCTTTCATGGAGTGGTCTGCTGGGGGACCAGCATCTCGGCAGCTGACAGGAAGAGGCTGGACAGACTGATCAGGAAGGCCAGCTCTGTACTGGGATGCCCCCTGGAGCCAGTGCAGGTGGTGGGAGAGAGGAGGATAACAGCCAAGCTGTTGTCCATGATGAAGAACGACTCCCACCCCCTGCAGGACACTGTGGCAGCACTGCGGAGCTTCTTCAGTGACAGGCTCCTTCACCCAAAATGTGTGAAGGAACGTCACCGCAGGTCCTTTCTTCCTGCAGCAGTCAGACTCTACAACCAACAGTTCTCCTAGTAGACCACAAAATACAACACACACAACACACAAACCCAATGCTGCTACACTGTTGCACTGTATTTTTTGTATTGTGTACATTACTGCATTGTTGCACATTGTTATATATGTATATAGGAGATATATATGTACTATATATATAGACATATATGTATGTGTATATAGTGTATACTACTACATGTAGTACATGTGCAATGTGTAAATGTACCTAACTCATCTACATATTGATATATTTATTTAGTTTTTTCTGAGATGTCTAGTGTTTTTATTGCAATTTCTTTAATTTTTATTTTTTACTACTTTTTTATTATCTGTTTAATACACACTGCTATCCCTGTGGCTGCTGTAACGCTGACATTTCCCCAATGTGGGACGAATAAAGGCATATCTTATCTTATCTTATACAGGGCATGCGCGAGCCGGTATAAACAAATAAGTGGACATGACTGCTGCGAGCCCAGCGAATCAGGGGAGGCAACCGCCACACTGACGAACAGGGGAAGAAGAGGACAAAAAATCAGCGCTGGCATTTTGGACCAGACCAGCCCACCGTGGCGCTGGTTAGGAAACAAACTCTTGCGCTGACTTTTTTTGTCAAATGCATTACGCAAACAGGACCAAAGCGAAAAGGGCATGGTGTTTAACAACATGACTGGGCCAGCCCAGTGTCAATCGGGCTGCTGATCTACTGGTTTTATATTTTATCAGATCAATATATAAGTAAAAAATGCATAGAATGCGTCATAAAAACTCCTCTGTGTGTGTGTGTACCGATTAAAATACAGTTTAGGAACCGGCACTGTTTTGAAAGTATCGATTTGACACTAGCCGAATGAAACCCTTTCGTTACCCAACCCTAACACTGACTGACAGATACAGATTTCAAAAGTAGCAAGTGTTGTACCTGCTCAAAAGATTTGAGTCCTCCTTCCTTTCCCAGCTTAATCATGCTCTCCAAAATAGCAGCTTTAACTTCCTGTTTCGATGAAAATAAAAAAAGAAAACTATGTAAAAATGTAATTAAATTAATCCAGCACAACTGCTGTAGTTCATTTTCTTTAAAGAAACACAGCAGTAAACAGTTTTCCAACTTAATCTATGTAAGCATTTACAATATAAAAACTGTGTGTAAACAGGACAGGCCGTACAGGAGTACACACCTAATTCATTACACACCCAAACTATCACTTGATAAATTGCTATTTTTGAGTGTTCACCTTTCTGCCTTAATTGAAAAACTACATTTTACAGTATTTACAAATATTTTACAAATATTTACAGCATTTTTAATTATTCAACACAGATATATATTAGCTTAGCTTATCTATACAAGTGGACCTGTTATCTCCTGTGCAACAATGTATCCTCACAGATCTATCAAAGGACCTGAATTTACCCTTCAATGATACTACATAGCTAACAATCTGCCCACATTTTAAATGGGTTTAAAAACTTACGATTAACTTAATAAATTATACAAAGGTGGATATTTAAAATGACTTTCTTCATACATGGACTAGATTTGTGACTATATTTAATAATATATCTGATTTACTGATTTAGTTTGCTCCTTAACACATTTTCACAAACATAATTATAAAATATATTTATGTGGTGCACTACATATAGACAGACATTTTCCCTGCGTTAAAACAAGACAAGGAGCTGAAATAATGGGTCTGTTTTGTTTCATGTGCCAAAATAGTGGAAAAAATCCTGGGAAGTTTAGTTGGAGTGATGTATTTACATTTGCTGTTTACTGAATAATAGCAGATTATTACTGAATTGTACACTGGGAAAAATCTCCGCTCTTACCGAACTGCCACATAGCTCTTGGTAGCTGCCTTCCAGTCCAAGGGTCTTTTTGGTCCAGACAGACAAGAAGTCATGGTCAGGGACCACTACTGCAACCAGACATGCCTGGAGATAATCAAAGACAATATGAGTTAAATACAGAAGGAATGTTTAGAATGACTGAATGTCTGGAGCAGAGGTCCAAAGAAGACTGGAGTGAATTTGTGGGTGTAGCATTTTGATAACTGACAGTTATCAAAATGACAGTAAAAGTGACACACACGCACTGTTTACATGTGCGCGGGTCTTTCCCGGAGGTTTCTGCTTTTCCTTCCCCTGTTAGAAGGGTTTTTTGGCAGTTTTTCCTCACCCTTGCTGAGGGCGGAGGTCAGAGGATGTCGCACCCCGTACACACTGCTAAAGCCCTATGAGGCAAATTGCAATTTTTAAATATGAGCTATGCAAATAAAATTTGATTGATTGATTGACTGACATGCAAACCGGCTATTTTCCTTCACTCACTTGCAGACTGTCTCCATGCACAAAGACCTGTGCCACTGCATCACTCCTTATGTAGATAGTCTCTATTTTCTCTGGAGCAATGTACTCTCCCTGTGCCAGCTTAAAGATGTGTTTCTTCCTGTCAACAATCTTCAGCGTGCCATTCTGACAACACATTCACAAAGAATTAATGTCTATCCACATAAAAAAAAACGACATATTTAGCTAGCAATATACAATGACATTTGCTAAATAAATGTGTGGAGCACAGCTGAGTTTAACACAGTGAGGTTACTTTAAACATGTACATGGGTACATACCTAAACCGCATGAACCTACCGGAAGCCATTTTCCAATGTCTCCAGTGTGAAGCCATCCATCTGCATCAATAGTCTCTGCCGTCCTCTCTGGGTCATTCAGATAGCCCCGAAACACATTAGTGCCCTTCACACACACCTAAAGTCCAATACATAGTTATGTATGACATACATTATCATACACACACACACATACACATATATAAGAAAGGTGTCTCTGTGATGGAACATCCATGATCCATGTGTGTTTCACCTCTCCCTGTCCGTTAATGGCCAGATAGTTCATCTCAGGCACATCCACCAGTTTAATTGAGTTACAGGGCAGAGGAGCTCCAACATGACCTGGTGGCATGAGGTGGAGTTAAGTTCTTATACTGCTGAGCAAAGTACAGTCTATGTGACTGGGGCTAAACACTTGCCTGCACTCCAGTCTCCAGGGATGTTCATTGTGCACCCAGCAGTACACTCTGTTTGTCCATACCCTTCATAGAACTGAAAGAAAGAGAACAACAGCTACTGTTATTATCATTGGCAGCATTTCTACACATGACCTACTGTGATCCAGTGCAGAAATCCAAACAAGGGCTTAACTCAAATTGAGTGCGCGTGTGTGCGTGCGTGCGTGTGTGTGCGTGTGTGTGTGTGTTACCTGACATCCCATTGCAGCTCTAAGGAAAGTGAGAACAGTAGGAGAGATGGGAGCAGCTCCTGTGAACATAACACGAACGCAACCTCCAAGGCTGGCCTGTAGAGGACAGTGCATTACATTAATAATCACGTCATCACTTTAATAACAGGCTATTGTCTACTGACACCTGCTTACTAGCTAACAGGCTGAAATATGGAACCTGCACTGTTCTGTCGAAGACTCAGAGTCATTTATTTTTAGCTTATTTAATAAGCTAAAATATTAGTAGAATAAATGTATTATTCATTCCTTGTGAAATAAGAAAGAAGAAGAAGCAGAACAGTTTAAAATGTGCAAGTTTTGTTTACCTGGACTTTCCTGAAGATTAGCAGATCCCAGATACTGTCTCTCCTTATTATGCCTTTCTTAATTTCTGCCTCCTTCCTCCTATAGGCAAATCCCAACAGCCAGCGCTTCAAAGAAGTGTTGGCCTGCCCCAAGATCTTTAACACACACACACACACACACACACACACACACACACACACACACACACACACACAAACATAATCCTCCTTGTTGCTGTGGTCTCTGCTGTGTTCATGCAGAGCAGTTGACACAAGTATCTCTAGTTCAAAATGTTAATATGAACATCCAGTAGCATGTGCATGGCCTTTAGTGTGACCACAGAATCCTGCTCCTAATTTCAGGGAGCCCACCTACCTTATCATACATCTTGTTTAGCAGTCGGGGGACCGCAGGAAAGATAGTAGGTTTCAGTGTGTTAAGATCATCTGCAAGCCGACGAATATCTCCCTGGAAAAAGCCAATCCTGGCCCCATGCACAATCATCACCCCCTGTTAAAGTCAAATTTGTAGTCGGGAAAAGTTCGAAGAAGAACTAAAACATGGTTGTAAAAATGTGGATCATCTCTCTCAATGAGAGGTGACAAAGGGAATTAAAGACATACCTGTGCTACTCTCTCAAGCATATGAGCCAAGGGCAGGAAGGAAATATGGATATCACTGGTACTAAATTGACAGTAAGACTACAAAACATTCACATGGGCATGTAGTGTAGGTGGGTGTGCGCGCACACAGACACACAGACACACACACACACCAATGGACAGGGAGAGAGAGAAAGTCGTTAGTGTTAATCTCTGTACCTGCACCACCCTTTCAAACAAGTAGGCCAAAGGTTAAAAAAAAGACAGCAAGACATCTTCTGAGGTGGTCTGAGTGTATGACTTGACAGAAGAGGAGAGAGTTCATAAAAGCTTAGTCTTCTAGGGATATTGTAGATGGGGGAAATAAGGAGGAAGTAAAGAGGAGGAGGCCATCGTGATAGAATAGGAAAGGAGACATAAGGGAGAGCAGAGAGCGATATGAGGAAGGAGGAGGCAGAGAAGGAATCTATTTTCTTTGGATACATTTACTCTAAAAGTGAATCTATTACCAATGATTCACATAAGCTTAACTCAGCCTCTCTCACCTCTGTCATTTTGATGAATCCTGAGCAGGTGGACACGATATTCCTGTGTGTCAACATGGCTCCTTTTGGATTTCCTTCATGTGGAAACAAACAAACAAACAAACAAATACCTTAGAGAGCTATCATATACACAAGACATATTCTTCATTTTGATAGAAATTATAGTAAGTACATTCACAGTGTGTGTCACACCTGTTGTTCCACTGGTGAAGCAGATGACTGCCATGTCTTCAGGTTGAGGAGGCTAGAGGGACGGTGATGCAGACAGTCACACAGTGCCACATAACACACAACATAATGGCCTCATAAGTAGTGAAGAGGCCATTTTACAGGCCACCCTTTACTGTACTTACCACTGGTTGGTGATGGCTGGCCATCCCAATTGCCTGCACAAAAACAAACACTAATTAATAAAGTCAGCTTAGATAGAATAAAAGGCAAAGAAAGGAAAAAACACAGAACAACAAACAACTTTAAATATAAAACAAAACAAGAGGGAGCGAATAACAAGCAAGAAATGCACACAAAAGAAGGTGGCAGCACAGGAAACAAAAACTCAGAAGAAAGCACAAACTGGAAAAAAGACCAAGTTAAAAGAAAAAAAATGACAAGAAAGAGACTGTAAAATGGGATGCTACTACAAAACTTGTAATGCAAACACCACTACTAACTATTTTCATATCAGAAAAAAGTGAAAAAGGAAGAAAGAACATAAAAAAGGCAAAGAACTGAATGAGGAAAACAAAGGGTGAAGATAGTAGTTGGCTGCCAACCTCCATCTCCTTAAGGCTGACGATGTGAATCCCAGCAGCTCGCCCCCTGCTGAACAGGTCGGCACTTGGGGTTTCCATTAGAACAATGGTTTTCACTGTGTGTTTCCGGTCCCTAACACATTCCAGCAGCAGGTTGACTTTATCTGCCACGTCACATATGACTGTGGAGATAGCAGCTGCAGAAACACCAAACCAACGCATGCAGACCAATCAGTTGACCGACACTGAATGAAACTGAATGCCTGTATGTCAAGATGGATGTTGCTTTGGTTTACCTTTTTCTATAATGTGGCTGACAGCTTCTGGTTCCAGTGTGTCATACAGAGGGACTGACACCAGAGAATAGGTGTAACATGCAAGCTCAGCGATGATCCACTACACCCACAAAAAACAAATCAGCTTCACAGGAGGACACATTTACTCATTAACAATACTAATGGACAACAGTAACTAGACACTGATCAAGACTGAACATACACTGTAAAATATGTGAAATATATACTGAAAATAAAATAAAAGAATTCAGACGATGGCTACTGCTTTAATTAAATTACTTAAGGGAAAAGTAAAGCATGTGTGTGTGTGTCTCTCTGCACCTCAGGTCTGTTCTGAGAGAAAATGCCAATGTGGGGGTCAGTTGTCTTGGAGTGTCCTTTATAAAGAAATGCTGACCCCAGATTCTCTGATCGCTCAATCACCTAACAAACAAACAAGCAAACAGACAGACAAAGTGACGAACACACACAAACACTTAATATTTCACCAAGCAAATGACATAAAGTTCTCTTTTGGCAGTAAAATGTGTCCTGAATATGTCTTTTGGCAGTAAAATGTGTCCTGAATATGTCTCCTGGGAACACTTGGAAATAGATCTTTCTGTTTCCACTCTATATGCAATTACATATGGACTTCATTTTTAACCATTCTGACTGTACAGATGTGAATGTCGTCTTTGCGTTTGTGCCTTGCGTGTCGCTATTAGAAAAAGAAACACTGTGTTAATCATTGTTGATATTATGCAATGGTCATTAAATCGTCAATGAACACAGAGAAAAGTAACTGTGTAACATTGTAGCAGGTCAGAAGACGTCGTCTAAAACATGTCCACATGCTTCCTAGACCATGTCTGAATGTGGCTTGAGTGATCAGATCTGAAGACACATTCAGTAGACATTCAGGTTTATTCACGCATGAATTTACAGCTGTCCATGTATGACCAGATCTCTGTAAAGGTATCAATACCAATTCTAAACAAAGTTATTTCTACCAACTTTTCCACTGCACAGTCTGTCTGCTTGTGCTGCCTAAAACGTGCAGCTTTTACTGTTGTCCATCTGGGGGTCAAAATGGTTTTACAAAGTGATCAGCTAAAGTCTTACCTCTCTGTAGGACATCCATTCATAGGGTTGGTTTGGCTTCCTGGAGCCCAGACAGGGACCATTATCTGGAAAATGACGAGTGCAAAATAATAAAAAAAAAAAGAAAATTAATGAAAAACACAAAGAAAACTTTAACTAAATAGTTGTGTCGTAATGTATCTTGTTATCATACATGCTTTACATACAGTACTGTGTATTTTCTGGACATGACCTACAACACACCGTTTGGGTCAGCAGCAAAACTATGTTTAGTGCACAGTCCAAAACAGTACAGCAAAACAAGGGAAACACATTGAGGAGTAAGTCAGCAACGAAAAGTACATGTACTGATAAAACTAGTCACTTATAGCTTACTGGAGACTCTGGTCCCTCTGAGGAAGAACTCATACACTGTCCTTGCATCATCGTAAACATGGGTCAAATAACTATCTCCGTTCTGAAAAACTGATTTGTGCACAAAATCTTCTCCCTGAAAAAAACAGACAACTGTGGGTTATAAAATCTACGATTGAACATGAAGTAATTTCAACATCTTGACTTTTGCTTGGATGTTTCATTTACAGTATACAAAGTTACAGTTCGCTTGACAATCTGAGAAAGAGAGTATGATGGAGTATGGTGGATTTGTGAGTAACAGTAACAGAGTTGCTTTTGAGTTTCTACAGAGATATAAACAAGCAAACTTTCTGATACTGCATGTCAACAGGTACTCACCGGGAGCTCAACTGACTGTCTGTGAAGGTCACAGACTGGTGGGAGAGCCTTGGGTCGTGTTGACAGGAAGTATGCGGTTGCAGCAGCAACTGCCCCCATGCTAATACACACAGGGGCAGAGATGCTACTGATGCAGTGACGAACATCATCCAGAGCTGGCAACCTCAGCTTCTGAAAGAAATCCTGGCTCAGCATGTTTCTGCTTGTGGGTGGAGAAGACCTGATTTTGAGTGAGATGAATCTCAGACTGAAAAGGTGGCTTAAGGTCGTGTTTGATAAAGTGAGCACTCTCTGCAGGCACTGAGGTCAAGGAGTTTGTTGTCGGATGCAAACCAGAAGAGGGCCTAGGGTAAGGAGAACAAAACCAGTTATTCATTTGTTCAAAAGAGATTTGAGCTTAATGCTTACATGCTCATTTTTAGTAGGTAATGTTATTTGAACTGCAAGTCTAGACTTCACAGTAATTCATTAAGTAGTTTAATACATAGAAGATATTCTCTAACACCCATCAACAGATTGTCACAAACAATGTTTTTACCTTGTCTGTGTTGTTGTACTTGCAGATTGGAAATACTCTGCATACTTGCACATTGTACTTACCAGCTGTATTGCTCTTCTTATTTTTCACTTAAAAACATACAGTGTACATATATTTATATTGTTACGTTTTAATACTAGTTTTTCTTATCTTTTTTATATTTAGAGATGTCTGACATGCACTTACAACACCAAAACAAATTCCTTAACAGGAAGTGAGAAAAAGCTGAAATAATCTAGCTCAGATACAGTCAGCATTGTAAATGGCTAGATGGCATCAAGACATGAACAAGTAAAAATCAAAATACTCTGACATGCATTAGGCAAATGCAGGGAGCCATAACAGGCCTGGTCTTATTGCTACAATACAACAGACACCCAGGGTGACAACATATGTTAGTTTATGGTTATAATTCAGGCACTGGTGATTGCTGCTACAGAATAATAACAGGGGAGCTTGTGCACAGGTGGCTCCTGTTGCAGTATAATATATCACACCATATATCAATACATTTTACAGAGTCTCTCTGTACAAGTTGAGCAGGTTTCATGCGTGGTGTTCCTATGGTGTGTGTGTTTTGAGCATGTAAGGAAAATGTGCAGAGCTGTTTCTTAATAAACAGATTAGAGACTGAGATGCAAACCTGTGGCTAAATTTCCAACTTTGAGATAAAACTGAGGGACAACACCAGGGACAGACTGGCCATCTGGAATACCGGGCATTTTGTGTGTGTTATCAAATGGGGTGGGCCGATCTCGTCCAAAATGCCAGGGCCAATTTTTTGTCCCAGTCTGCCCATGGAGAACACAGAAGGGGAAAAAAAAAACACTGCTGGGTGCTGCATTTACATGGATGTTACATATTAACCAACAGCATTTGTACAAATATCCTTGTGATTATAATATGCTTGTGACAATGACTGTGATTCATATTTGGATTACTCATTATTTCAATTTACAGTTTCACTGTAACAATACACAGTGTAATGTTTATACTGATTTGCTATGTTCATCTTGCACAATGAATAAACTGTATAATGTGGAAAAACATTTATACTTCATCCTACACGCCATATGCCTGGATATTTACAGAGGCCTGATACTTTGATTTGTGTGCATATACAGTAAGACCACCTTCACTCACTGAGCCTGCAAACATATGTGTGGTATATACGTAGGTGTTTCCACACATACTGTACACCACATGTCCTTCAAGACATTTCATTTGTTGTTAGTTTAGACAAACATGCACAGTCAAACCCATTCAACAGCTTGAAATCACTAAATCCAAGGTCAACAAAACACCTCAACAGATAACTGCAGATTTAGCATTAACATGATTAAAAGTTCCTGACCTTTAAAAGCCTGAAAAACCTGCAATCCAGATCCTTCATGGAATGTTACAGAGAGATGTCAAACAGGGGATAGCAAACGGTTTAAGACTGTCTTAATTTTCTATAAGAATAACACAGACGTTTCACGATATATCCTGCTGTATTTCTTTACCTCTCACCTGTAACAGATGGCAGCCAGCTGAGTCTTGTGTAGATTAACATCCAATAAGAGTGACCTGCTGTGTACTGCAACTAAAGAAAGTGCCACACACACTCAGCTCTCATGACAAGGATGCACTAATGTGCTACTGGCACAATACGCTGCCAGCAAGTCTGTTACATGGTGATGTGTGATGTTTATTTACCAATCACAGGTCACACCTGAGAGGCCCATGATTCGCTGATTGAGACAAGAGGAGCAAGAGGAGTGGTCTGACTGGTAAAGGCTTGAAGTATGCAATCAATTAACTGATCCAAACACAGCGATCAACGAGAAGGTAAAAAACGCATGCGTTTAAAGTAGCAACTTTAAAAGTGACAACCTGCAGTGTGCAATAGCACAGGCTGTTGGTATAATTACATCAGCATCATCTGTCCTAGTTTCTATTAGAAACACAAGTTCCCTAACCAAGTGCCTTGCAATAGTCACCAGGTTCAAGCAGTTGCTTTGTGCCCTCACCTTTACCCTACTGACCTATGGGTCTTGACCCACGTGTTCAGTCAGCTGAGATGATTAGACAGAGTGAGATAAAAACTGCAGCTTACAGAAGCCACCGTGTATCTGACTCACTGAAGTGTAGCATCCACTGACGCATCTTGCACTGGGTCTATTTTTACAGTGGAACCGTCTTACTTATTGGCTTTAGTAATATAATGTGCAACACCTCAATTTCTAACTTTGTCCCAGCAGGAGTCTGGAACATAAAGATTTTTATTTATAGTCACAGAAGACAAAAGAAGTTGTCACATATGATAAGCAGTGAACAGGTAAATTTAGCACTAAATGAGCTCAGTTTAAACCTGTGACTACTACATTTAACTGTTTTAGCTGTGAGAGGTGGGGCGGGGATTACTATGATTAAATGAACTGTTTTTAATCTGGAAAATTGCTTCAGGGCACCAAACCTTCAGAGAGACAAAAAAACAAAACAGTATCTAGTTTTTCCTTAATACTTTTGGCCCTGTCATAAAAAGAAATCATGCTCCTCTAACACATATTCAGTTAAATTTCATCACAAATAGTCCACAAAGCTAAATGTTGATTCCATTGTCTTACAGTTGATCCACATTTTTTCAACAAATGGCTACTGGTGGAATTGACAATTCAAGTCAGACCCGGCTCTTCTCAGGCGACACTGGCATATGTCAATGTCAAAGCCAAGAGTCTGCTTGTGACCACTCATCCCTGGCTTTATAATGTGTCTCAAATGATCTGATCTCTCTCGCTTGATGTAATTCATCACACACTTAGAATTGAATCGCATCTGTAGGCACTGGTGAAGTGTCCAACTGTGATTAGATATCAGTTCCCTCTTCTGTATGCAAATTTTTAGCAAGTCTGACAGAGGTCCACTGTGGCAAATCCAAAGACCAAGTAAATGCTCTGTGCACGGTTTTACTGAATACTTCTGCCATTACTACAACTATAAGTAAGTACCACATTACATACATACAATCAGACAGCTACAAATAGACCCATTGACTGAATGCCATTCCCCCATGCATGTTCCAAACAGGTCCAGGGGGTCAGGTGGTCAGTCACGTGGAGTCAGCTCCTACAGCATGGACATCAGGTTTTTAGAGCTTGATCATTTAAATTCATTCCAATAGGTATGTTATTCTGCTTTGTTGCTACAACAAGCGTTGAATCTGACGTATTAAATTAGCACATGTCATGGAGGCACGTGCTCCGCTATGATGTAGCAGACCCCGCACCGAGGGTGGGGGGTATCGAGGTTAGCCAATCAGAGTCAAGTCACCTTTCACCTCAAAAGCTACAGATGTACAATGAGTCCGAACACTGTGACGTCTGCTCTGGCTACAGTGTATGTGTGTATGTGCGCGCGCACAGTGAAACCTCCGACAACAGGTCTAACCTAAAGCTGGCTTCACGCTGGACACTGAGCTCGTTACTGCCGCAGCAGTGACTCGAACGTCTGATGAAAGAAAGACGCGTCTCCGGAGGCTCCATCCGGTCCGCAGCCTCCTCCAGTCCCATCACACTCTCTCTCATGTCTATGTTACTACTCTGTACTGAGCTGTGCTGCACGGCGGAATGCCGTCTGAGCACAAACCCGGGTCTAAGCCACTGTCAGCTAACTCGTGTTAGCACCACACCAACGCAAACAACAATTAGTTTTTTTTTTCTTCTCTCTGTCGGGTGCGTTCTTACATTAAGAACCAACAGCACGCTTTTTTTCCAACCTTATATATAGGTACCTTTCGGTTCAACATACAACACGCAACTATTGTCTGCTTTAGGATTCACGAAGCACGTAAGAAGTAACTTTAAAGCATCCCACCTGTTACCGGCTGTTCTCTCCAGCACAACTGACCACGCGCTGAGTATTGTTTAAAAATACAACTTCCGGATTTACGTTTCAAAATAAAATATGTCCTACTTGCATGTTTTGGTGTGTTTGCTTGTAGTTAGCTTGTCTTTTTGTTAGTTGTATTTAGATATGTAGACAGATATGTATGTTTCAATACACTGTAGTCATTAAAACATCACAATGGGTTCCAGACACACAGTGACACAGACAAACACCTTTGTGGTTGTTCCAGCAACAGTATTCGTTTTCATGTCCAAACAGATTTAATACATGTAAAGTCCAGTAGTTTCTAATATTGAGTCCTTTGTGACCAATACAATTGATGTTTACAAAATCTTTGATCCTGCCTTTGCTTTACCTTAGCTTGTATTTAGCTGTTTAACCCTCTGATGTGTGAATTATGAGTTGGAGTGGCGGAGAGGTTGCTGGTCCAACCCCACTCAGTACCACGGTGGGCCCTTGAGTTAGGCCCTTAACCCCACTGACCCATGTGTATGTTTGATAGGTTGAAAGAACAAACACGAACTTTTTACAAAATTTTGAAAAAACAAATTCTAACATAAAACAACATAAAACATCATTAACTAATTGTAATTTTTTTTTTATTAAATGATGTTTTATGGTAAATCCATGAACAATCATGTATTTTTATGCTTAGAAAACCATTACACAGATATTTGTGCATTGGCCAACTGTTAGGAACAGGAAAACAAACAATGCTCATAACTATGAAGTTAGGTTAGCTGGGGCTTTGTTTCAAAATATCACCAACAAAAAGAACATTACTGTGACTGATGTGGGTGCGGTAGCCTAATGGTTAGAGCGTTGGGCTTGAGACTAAGAGAGCTGGGGTTTAAATCTGGCTCTTGGGCATCCTGGGCCCTTGAATTAAGCTCTTAACCCCTATTACTCCCTGGGCGCTTTGTACTGGGTTAAAGGCAGAAACCAAATTTTGTTGTCCTGTGACAATGACAAATAAAGCTTTCTTCCTTATTCTTAAATGAATACCCTATAAAATACAAAAAATACATTTACAACCAAAACAGAAGAAACACAAGAAAAGGTGAAGCAATGATGTGACATGAGTCAGAATTATACTTGATGCATGATGTCCAATTCATTCGGCACACAGTTAATTTATTTCTGATTTGAAATCAATTATTTTCAACAATAAAATTATTTTACTACATAGATGTGACTATATCATAATTTTTATTACCTCCAAAATTCTTTTGTATGTCAGTATGTCATCAAAAATGTCATAATATTGTATATAAAGCCCTATGAGAGACACTGATTTGATTTGATTTGATTTGATTTGATTTGATTTGATTTGATTTGATTTGATTTGATTTGATTTGACTGACTGACTGACTGACTGCTGACAGACTGAGTAAACCTCAATGGAGTGGTGCAGTAGAGAGCACTCTTGGGTGATAAGCAGTTTCATCATAGAAACCATTGCATTAAGGAGACATTTACTTAGCTGTCCACTACAGTGTCTACTATGAGCCAGAGGGTTAAAAACCAAGTATTTCACAACAAGAAAGAGACATACTTGTAGCAGAAAGAGCAGTGTACTCCTCCTGTCAGGTCACTGATGATTCCCTCTTTTATGAGGCTTTGAAGGAGTTCAGTCTCTCTGTCTACATTGTGCATCTTCTCCTGCTGCATGACACTCATATGCAGGTTGTCATAATAGTGGAGTGGCGCATCCTGCTGGGAGACACCATACCCAAATCCTGCCAAGCTGACCTGATCACAAAGCAGACTGGCTAAATTCAGTGCAGAGACACCAAGCGTCGGCACATTCTGCAGACAAAAACAATACTGTTTTAGTTCATTAATATTTGTTGGCGTTTCTGAGTAAACTGGTCTTGAACTTATCATTTTCAACAATCATCATAACACATTTTCTTATTTCAGTTTTGTAATTTTCTGTACCTAGATGGATTATTATTATTAGTCCAGAGCCATCAAGGCTTCATGCAACTGTACAAATGACTTGATGTAGCATGTTAGGGTTTCATTACAGAAAGATATTATACTAATTTTCTAGGGTTTTGCAGCATTATTTGGACATTTTTTAAATTATCAATGACATTTTGTGTGTAATAAAAAAGAAATGTCACATGACTCTCATAGTATAGATCAGTGTTTTTCAACCTTTTTTGAGCCACGGCACATTTTTTACATTAAACAAAATCCCGTGGCACACAAGCAATCACAAAAGTTAGAAAATGTTACAAAAAATTTCCAAAACTACACATTTGATGTCTGCAGACATGTCATCAATGCGTCTGGCAACATTCAGTCGTGGCCGTCGAGCCATAACACAGGCACAAACAATCATTTGGAATGACTAAATATTTTTTTGACCAATTAAGAAAAATTGGACAATTTCCCACGGCACACCTGACGATCTGTCACGGCACACTGGTGTGCCACGACACAGTGGTTGAAAATCATAGTATAGATCATACAGGAAAGCTCGAAACACCTTGAGAAAAAAGATGATTCAATACGCTCAGTATGACATGGTTGCTCAGTGAGGATGTTCTTGTTGTCACCACACACTAACTTTATCAGACACGTCACGACATGTCACATTTTCGAAATAGCACTCAGTGCTGTCATACATTGACTCTATATTGAGATGGATAAGAATTTATCTCTTGTCTGGGAAGTGTCTTTTACCTTTTCCCAAACCCAGATGTGTACTTTAGGTGGAGGGTAATTCAGCAGGACTACAGCGGTCTCTCTGATGACAAGTGGGTTTAAAAGTCTGAAACGTACTGGCTCTAGAGGAATTTCATTTGGAACCTTCTGCCAGAAGAAGAGCCAGTCCCACAGAGGCTGCAACACAAAGCACAGGCATCTCTGAGACTGAGCATCATTTGTTGTACAATTTCTAAATCACATTAATGGTGCTGACAGTGGACTGAATAGAGCTGGTAAATGTTGATGTTAGTTTATCATATCCACCTGCAGCTCTGCTTTCAAGTTAACTGATTTTGTGTGTATCATGATTCGAGACACTTTGAATTTAAAGCTTAATTTGTTTGTTAATTATCTGCTCACTGTACAATTTAGAACTTTTGCTCTTCTAGCTGTTACGGTTCTGTTTTGTGTTGTAGAGTTTTGTATTTTTCCCTCCCTCCCCTGTTTCTGTTTGTCTTCCAGATCAGGTGTGTGGCAGGGAGCGATGAATATATTCTTGATATATTGATCGATTTGATATATTCCACCACTACTCACCACAGCATGTTTGTTGATCATAGCAGATATCCAGCTGATGTCTACGCTTTTGTACACCACAGCAACAAACTGAGTGTGTGGGTCTGTGTCGAGCCAGTGTTGTGGCGTGCCTTCTGGATAACTCATCCTGATGCTAGTTCGATTTCCAACGTCAACACTGAACTCTCCCAGAGGACCACTGTTTAACCTGAAGGACAGGGAAACATGGTCTGTGACTGACTCGTTCTTAATGTGAATGTGACTAATGGGGAATACCAGAACAAAAGCCCCATGTTCAAAATTATGCATTCACTTCTTAGTCAAGTAGGGTTTTGTTAAGTCAACATGTCCAGTATATAAACTCCTCTGTGTCATCACACACACTTGTGGGTATTGGATACAGTCAACAGTCATATAATTTCATTCACATTTCTAACCTGATAATGATGTCAAAACGGTCTATCAGGGGGCCCAGCCCTAGACCCCTCAGAATCCCTCCGTTTCCAATGACCACACAGTGCCGACATTTATCTGATGTCTTTGTCGTCTGAGGTCTCCAGTCTGGCTCTTCCAGCTTTTCAAGAAAATCCACAGAGAGAATCATTGCATTTCTATCCCAAAAGTGTTCTACTAACAGTAACAACAGTTAACATAAGCATGTTCTTGTTTCTTTAAAGCAGGGGTTGTTTTCAATGTACACAAAAGAACATTGTGTACATTTATAATATTGCTGGGCTGCACAATATAAAATTATTAAGAAATATAATTTTCGATCAAATGCAAATGTTTCCTTATTGTGATTCATTTAGGGCACAATATTAACATTAATACACATAATTCGCTGAAAAAATTTATTATGACAACTCAAACTGAAATATGACCAAAATTAAATTATCCAGAATTTAAAAGATGGGCCAGTCTGTAGATAAGTGGGACAAGTAAATTCCACCTCACAGTTAGAATGTCATAATTTATGTTTTAAAATTAGATCAAACAAGAAATAGAAAGACGGAGATTAATAAGTAGCATTCACCAGCTTTAGCAGGTCTCCTACTTTGGCCTGTACACCTCTGAACCCAAACGGTGGTGGGTAGAGGAAAAGATGATCAGGGAGTGGCGCATCCTTCCACAGGAAGGGCTGGGTAGAACTGTTAAGGGCAGGGAATCGAAGTAACAACCTCTGCCTGGTTCTGATGTGATGGCACTGGCCATCCAGGACGCTGAGCACATGATTTTGCACCATCTACAAGCAGAATAGAATGTTAGGAAGGCAAAATGTAATTTCAACAGTGCCAAATTCCAGAAACTGCATCACTGCTACTGATCTTTTTGTTATACCATCTAAATCATTTACTTTAACTCAGTGACATGGTCCTGGACTCAATCAACTCTGTTGGTCATACAGTACTTCCTATGTGGACTCCATATCATGCTTAGCTGTATCAACAGGCAAACAGGTCAAAGAGCAACACTGAAGGTTTAATGTTGTATACACCACTGACTATAACATTATGGTGGGAATCTGGGCTTGTGAACGGCATATAGGCTGGTCTTGGTTATTGTTTATATTACTACTCATGTTCTGCAATGGAACAGTTTCAGAAGCACGGTCTTCTAACCAACAGACAGGCAGTATCATCTCAGATTAATGGAGGCCAATCTAATACTTCCAGAGCCTATTGAATCTATTGTCTCAAGCTTTCTCAGCAGCTGTCATATACAGTCAAACTTGGCAGCAGCATTTCAACATCTTTCACCTACCACGGAGGAGTTCCCCTATGTACAGGTTTGCAAACTCTCTCATTCTTTTACACTGGTCTGATATATAGTAGCCCTCTGTCATGATAGCAAAATGTGTATAATAAACTTTGCTATGAGTCTAACTCTAAACGTTCAGAATTAACGGCAGAAAACAGGCATTTAGGGGAAAAAAATGGTCAGATATGTTGACAATCAAACTGAACATTGCCAAGACAAAAAGTCCTTGATTAAAAGTCTTCACTTACAGCCCAACCACAGTGTCAAGTTAACAATGTAAAACTTACAAAGAAGCAACATTCCTCAGTGTAACATTAAAAAAAAAAAAACTTATGGCAGCATATGAGTAACCTGGAACAAAGAGCAAACAATAGTCTTCACTTCCTCTAAACCCTGTCATGTATCCGACTGCTCTTTAAATGCTTTGTTCCTGCCTGGATCTCTGTTTCTGCCAAGACGCTGCTGTTCTGCAACAGCAAGTTAACAAGCATCCAAAATGTAAGACAAATATTAATACTGAAATACTCAAGAAAGTTGTTGATACACTTCAGTCTGGATGGGCAAAATCCAGCATGTCAAAAGAAATAGGCATTTTATTTGATTCACACTTAATTATACAACGTAACATAGTTGTTAACATGCTGCGCAACCTAGGCTGTTGGGTAATGGCTTTATGTTACAGCGGATACTCAGTAACACTCTCTTAACTTCACTACTGATTCACTAATAATGACAAACTATACATTACTCTCACCTTTTTATGTGCAGGGCTGACTGGATGGTGAGAAGGTTTGGTTGTCCATGTTTCATTTTGTTGAAAGGTGATCATCACCATGCCCAGCAAACCTACAGCTACAACTACCACAAACACACACCTGGAGACACACGCACGCGCACACACACACACACACACACACACAAAAGATGGAACAACTCTGTTGAAACCACACAAAAATTCTAAAAGTCCTTTGCATGATACAGCCAGAAATCACAAATGCATGTAAATTATTGTCAAAACAATAATTTGAAGGCAGACAGCATTGGGTTACAAGCTGCCACGTGATGTTGCACTGGAGTAACCACAAACCACAGATGCATGCGTACAAAGACAGTGGAGATGTTGACGGGTTTGGTGTGGCCTTTTCTCTAATGTGGGAACATGATCCACCAGCTGCTGTATGAAGGAGTCAATGACGCCTCGTAAAATATTACTGGCTGTCTTCATAGCAAATGAGAGCTGCTTTATAACCCCAGAATCCCCTCGTTGCTCACATTTTAAAACTAGGATTTGAAGCAGTTTGTTGACTTTAAAAACATTGTTCCAGTAAACAGGTCTGACTGAGATTTTCAGAAATACAGCCAGACACGCTGAACCCTTTGTATGTCACCTGACTGGTTTGACTTTGCTGACTACATTCCTGGACCTAAGCAACACTGGTTTCACTCTGTCCCGCACACATTTCTAGATCAATCAAATGCTGTCCCTGATGTGTAATGCAGGAGAGCATGAAATTAACCAGTACTGTATTGGAAACGTTGCTGACTTTGAAAGAGTTAACTACATTTTGAGCAAAATTAAATATCTTGATATTCTGAAGAAAAACAGCCTTTTCTATTTAAAGTTCTACAAAGAGGTTACTTTATTTTTTTTATTTTCTAGCAAGCGTTCTAGAAATAATCGGTTTACTACTCCCCATTACTTTTCAGATGACAATGTTAAATAGCTCAAATCTTTCTGCATGATCGAGTCATGTGCCTTAAAGGTGAACTATGAGATCCTGCATGGTTTCAGCGCAATTTCAATTTCAAACACTAAGGGCACCAGGCTGTGCACCAAAACAATAACAAACCACATTCCAGCATAGTCACATAGTGCACCTTTAATGTAGTTTTTTTTTTTGCTTCCTTACCATGTTCTTGCAGTTCGCATGATCCAAATGTTTCTACCCTTTTTGACAAAGCTTATAGTTAGGGCTGGTCGAGGTCCATCTTTGATCAGCTCTTAGTTAAGCTGCCATAGGCCTAGACTGTAGGGGGACATTTAGACCTTATCCTTCTCTTCCTCTGTCTGTCTTTCCCTCATTCCACCTACATCATATCATCTATGTCTTATTAATGCACCTTACTAATTCAACCTCTTCTCCGGGGTCTTCTCAACGCACCATTACAACCATTATATTATATTAATCTACTTGTATAATTACGCTAACAACCAGTCATAAAGTGACTTAGCCCTCTCTCTCTCTCTCTCTCTCTCGATGTGTTGTATACTATCTGTATAATTACGCTAACAACCAGTCATACAGTGCCTTAGCTCTCTCTTTCACTCTTTCTTTATCTAGGTCATTTCATTGATGTGTTGTGTACACGTGGCATCCATTGCACTTCTGTCCATCCCTGTGAGTGGGATCCCTCACATGAGTCTCTCCTGGAGGTTTCTGTGTTTTTTTTCCCCTGTTAAAAGGGGTTTTTTGGGCAGTTTTTCCTTGCCCTTGTTGAGGGTGTAGGTCAGAGGATGTCACACCCTGTACTCTTTGTTAAAGCCCTAAGAGGCAAACTGCAATTTGTGAACATTGGCTATACAAATAAAATTTGATTGATAAAAGCTAAGTTTCACGTTTGAGTTTTACGGATTAAAGAAATACAGAGAAAGTAATCAGCAAATGGACTTCATTGTCTGCACTACAGCAACTGAAAACATGGACAACACATCATGAACACATAGGTATCTGCACTACAGTGCAACCTGTTTGACCAGAAAACACACGGAACTTGTGGAACTGGTGCGTGATAATATCTACAAACCTGCACTGCCTACGAGAGATTCTGTTGTGCAGAACTCTACCACTAGCAAACACAATCCGTGAAGTTGGAATGGTGTAGCAATAAGCCTACTGTACCTACCTAAATAAAGGGCGATCAGTCATTAACATAGATACTGTGCATGGGGAGACCCTAACTAATGAGCAGGTGACGTTCAAGGCAAAACAAATGTGACACACACTTCACTGTTAAATAATTTGCATTCTATAATATGGAGAAGTGGTGATAACTCTTTTACATATATGAGCGCGACTGTACAGGTAACTTATCCCTGCTACGCAGCTTTATTCAGTCCAGCAAAACATATGGCTGGGAGTCAAAATACAGTGGTGAGTAAATGTAACCCTACATCTGTGAGCAGATGTCATTCATTGTTATCACATAAATGCGATATGCTATGGCCTGAAGGGTAAAGCTTTCAGTTTCAGGTCAGGTTTTTATTTATTAAAGTAATGATTCTTTACTGCACCTGTGTGCTGTACTGCATACAGGAAGCCTCATGTTGTTCTCATTCACAGTGGATTCTGGGAACTCTTCTGGTTTCTTTGCTGCTCCCTGATGCTTGAAGCCCTCCGCTGCTCAGGGTCTTGTCCTGGACACACATTATTGGAAAGTTCAGAAAAAAACAATGGAAGTGTTTCAGAGAATGCATTGTTTTGTGATATTATTAGAGGTTGTGTTGCTGCAGTGACATTTTTACGATTGAGGCATGTGATTGGGTGTTTTTGGAAATATACTACTGTGCAGTAAAATAATGTATTGTCATCATGTAGTTACAATACATGCTTCCAATATGTCATTGTCTATGAAAAACGGTGAAAAACAAAACATTCCAGTGTATTAATGGCATGGATTTTGGATCACCTGCAATAAAATTGAGTAAAGACAATTTATGCAAGTACACAAAATACAATGTAGCTGTACTCCAAATATCCAAAGTAGAGTATTTACACCAATATTGACCAAATGCATTCTCTTCTTCTAATGTTGTTTAGTGGCAGCTGGCAAATACAACCAAATCACATTACATTACACAACAACATTCTCACTTCCCCACACTTGACCAAACCAGGATCATTTCATGTCCCAACCAAAGAACATCCAAGGCCTAGAGAAAGTTTTTCTTCATCCACATCCACATCTACATGGAGAGACGCTAAAGCCGCTACTGCTAATATGGCAGAACGATGGCATAGCCATTCACAGCCGCAACCAGACATGTCTCCCTTCTTAATACACTGGACAAGAAACAATACAGTAGCATCCAAGTAAAATGCTCAGTGGAGTGCAGTAGCGTAAACTGAACAGATGTGGTTTTCTTGCTGCCTATGTGTTTATCAACCAAGCTAGTTTTCACTGACGTTAATATTAGTAGTACTAGTAAAGTAAAACGGCACCGTCTCATTCGGGACATGACTGATGAGGTTGTTGAAGTGTATCGGCCGCTTGAGGATTCTGGTCGTTTCGGCCTGAAAACAGTCAGTCGCTGAGGCTTAATCGACACCAATCACTGTTAATAACTCAAAATCAGACCGCCGCAGTGCTAGCTGCTAAACCGTTACTTGTTTGCACTGCTGAACAGTGACGCGACTGTCCGTGAGACCGTTAGCTGCTCGGTTAACATCGTTTTACACCAAACTCTGTCCTTTAACTACAATTTCTTCCATCGTATACTGACCCGTCAACTTTCCCCTCCACGTTCACACGACTCGAGCCATTACGGAACCGCTTCACCGAATAAAAGAGGCATCTCTTACAGCTGCTCCCACATGAAAGCTTCAACCTTACAGCCTCCAGCCTCTTATAGGGTGAACAGCCAATCAGCAGCCGACCTTACCAAACCAACTCTTCCGGTCTTGCACATTGCGTTTCCAGTAGTCAAATAAGAGACAGTAATTTACAGAATTTGGATGGAGAAACCCACAGGAAAGCACTGCCACAGACAATACATCACGCTATTATACACATTTAAATTTTTATTATGAAATATATTGAGAAAATTACAAGTTGTTCACCACCCAGAATGTATGATTCTTAGTTTTTGTACTGTTAAATCCCACAATGCATCCTTTTTACAGTGTGAAACAATGCTTTCATTCATCTCCAAAACAAAAGCAGACAGATAGGTGCCCTTATTTTTAAATCCATCAACATGTGATAAGAATATGATGACAAGACCGTCACATTCACCACAATAAATACGGTCTGAGGTAAAAGAAAATAAAAATGGTTATTTGTCAACTGAAAACTGAAGTGTTCATGGGGTTTGGGACAACTCCGACTTGCAACAGGCCACACTAGGCCCACTCTCCTACTGCAGAGGTTGTTTCAGTTCAAACAGTCCAGTTCCACCTCGGACAACCTTCCCCACTACCAGGCAAGCAGAGGGTGAGACAAGCTGATCGTGAGACCCTAAAAAGAAAGGATAGTTATCAATAAAATGCTGAATAAATGAAGGTAACTATGTGGCACATTCTGATTTCAGCAGCAGAATAAATGATTTATTTCACTTTGCCTAACTGCCTGCACTTGGTCAACCATGTCAAACGTACGAGATTGAGTAGCCTGTCACACATCAATGGATCTATGATGCTTAAAGTGTTTCTCCTGTAAACACATTACCACTTGAGCTGAACTGTTTTCTTCAGCTAATGCATAGACTTTATTAAAATTAAAAAACAAGGTCTTGCATGAGACAGCATTATTATGTCCAATCAACTACTGTGTCTATCGCACCTACAGAAAACATAAAACAGTGGGAATAAAAGTATAATAAATACACATTTGTCTTAAAATGTGTTTAGATCTTCATTTAAGTTACATGTATGAACAAAGGAAGCAGTTAAACTTTGGAAGTCCTGCTAACCATATGCACAAAAGTGGCTGTTGACTGCAAGTAAGGACACGTGACATGAGGCTTCCACCACAGTGTAACACTGCCATTAACTTTTTTAAATATACGGGATTCAATATGGCTCTCAATTATGACCCATGACTATGATTTTGAAAAACACAACCCTGCAGGAATTCAAAATGCGTTGTATACACTGAACCCTTGCCAATTACAATCATCAACACCTTTGCCAGTAAAGGTCCTCATGTATCAATGTTGCGTACGCACAAAAACGTGGCGTACGACACCTTTAACACTCATGGTCAGACGTATCAAGAGTGAAATGAACGTGAGAATGAGCGGACCGCCACGGCAGCTTCCTACCTGGCGTACACAGGTTTCTAATAGGTTTTGAGGTTTTGTCCGTTGGCGACATCTAGAGACGATGCAGTTAATTGCAAAAATTAGGAATTATGGAATCAGTTCGGATCACAAAGTAAAACAATTACTCATTATTATTATTATTATTATTATTGTTATTATTAAAATTTTGACACATGGGCCTTACAAACAGGCACGTGTTTTTAATTATATTTGCATATAGAAAAGCATGCGCTAAAGGATGGAATAATAACAGTGGCAGCTTTGGGTTTACTGTGGGACATAGTAAATGGCCGTATCCGAAGGCAGTGCTGGTGTTTTAACCCATGATGACAAATGGCTCATCAGCTGTTTTACATCGATCATAAGAGTGATCATGTTGGAACAGTGGGCCAAGGTGGGAGCAGCTCTGAAAGAGCCACAGCAAGGAGTCCCGCATTGCCACTTCCCTTACAGGTGATAGGCTCATTTCACAGAGATGTAGAAAAAGGGCATTTCCTTAAGAAAATACAGCGTGAACGCTAAACGCTGCTTTGACATACATGCAGTCCAGTCCTAAAACTCTTCAGCAAGGATGTCACAATATTATAATGAGTCTACTTGTGGAAGGAGAAAGGGCGGAGTCCTGTGCTCGTGCATGTGCGGTCAATTTCACGCTGATTGAGATGTATGAAGCAAAAGAATGTGGAATCTGGCCTGTGCATCGTTTGACACGTCAGAATTTTTTTGGGCGTGCGCCATTTTCCAGCTTTGTGCGTACGATCGTTTTTAGTATGATTCCTACACATGGTTTGATACATGAGGCCCCAGAAGTTTAAATTCTCATCTGCTGAGCAGTATCAGCCGTCTCTTATATCCTTCTGTCGTAGGGAAACGAGTTTAAAAAAATCTAACTGTATAAAATCTGCTTGATATTGTTTTTGACTGATTCTTTTCTCACCCAGCATGGTGGCCTGTTTGAGGAACTTGTAACTTGTCTCAAAGGTCATCTGCTGCAGAGGGGAGGAGCTGGACCTGATGGCATGCCGGTTCAAGGGCTTATATACACCCTCAAAACACATGTAGTCCGCTATCAGAGAGAGATGCCTTGGGTCAACCTCAATACCTGGAGATAAATACAGGTACATACGGAATGAGAAAAATCTCTGGAAGCCTTGCTGAAGACATTTTAGTGTGTGTGTGTGTGTATATGTGTGTGTGTGTGTGTGTGTGTGTGTGTGTGTACCATAGACAGCAAAGACATCTTTGATCTCTTTCTCTATGACCTTCAGAGCAACTTCAATCCCATAGGTGTTTGCCATGGCATGGACCTCATTGGAGTAAAGCCTGTTGACATCCAAGATCTAAAGAAAGAAATTGAATTCCAGTGAGAGTATCACCAGAAAATTATAAAAATGTGATAATGAGTTGTGTCTGTACATTCTGAATTAAAAATGTTAAACCATTAGTGGTTGCATCAAAAAATTGTAAACATTTGATAAATATTTTATGTTGTCTCTTAGCTTCAAGTATTCAAGTATTAATGCAGGTGTCCGACATCTATTATTAAATAAATTTAAGTCCTGGAAGAGGATTCTGATCTCAGCTGTGCCCAAAATGTTCCCAAGTCTTACGCACATCACTGTATTTGAACATTTCGTGCATGTTGATGCCCTCTGTGTTGAGAATCGTCTCTTTTTCTCCGGTCTTTGTTGTGACTTCACTCAGCAGACAGCGAGTTAGGCCCCTGGTTTCCATTATGACAGCATTCTGGGCCATTGTTGACAGCACTGAAGTCAGGTCAAAGTGCACCTTGGTGACTGGTAAGACCAGGTCCACCTGAACAGAGACACAGGAGGCACGAAACATATTTAGCTGCTCAGATTGCATGGATCAATGTGGTTATGTGGCACAAAGGAATTTTGGTTCATAAAGCTGCAGCTAAACAAATCTGAACACACCTCACACCAGAGTTCATGCAGCTGATCGTAGCAGTATCTCTCTATCGCTGGGTTGGACTGCAGAGCAGTGTTGACTCTCATCTGGCTCACAGACTGTTCTCCTTTCCTTCCCTCACAAGTTGTGTGTTTCTTTTTTTTTTTTGGTTTCACTACAGACAACTCTGGCAATGACTCTTCCTGAGTGTTCTCCTCACACTCATCCACCTCGTCCTCTGCCTGATCTTCTTTGTCTTCTGTGTCTTCACCTCCATCCTCCTCCTCACTCTCGTAATCCACCTGTAGTGGGGTGGAGACTGCATAGTTGTATCGCGTGCCCCAGGATCACAGTTTAATAAACAACACCACAGGAACTGCAGCATAACTTAATCATATGACAATATGCTTTTCATATTTGTTTTATCTCTATATTGGGTGAGGTCAAGCAGTCAGTCCACTACTAATTACAACTTTACCCTGCATTTATTTTAGTTCGTTAAATAAAGTATCGCATGAAAGTACTTTTATGAGACTGCATTCAACATGGCAGATGAGAAAGGGGAAGGTATAAGTGGAAAATAAATGTGTAAAGTTGCATTGTGGCTACATGATTTCAGACTATGCTTGATCAATGATGCCTGATTGATTGATTCTTCACCTTGGAAAGAGAAATAATATGTGACTAACTCAGTGATCAAGCCCATGACATACAATTGAAAAATGAGAAAAAAGCTTGAAAGTGAACCATGAGTAAAGTCTCAGTTAAATTCTTTACAATAAAACATACTCTGAGCAAGGGGAATCAAGTCATACTTGGATAAACAATGTAGTAATGATGACGTAGAGAGTTGTAAGGGAAATTTAAAGGGCATACAGATTTTCATTTCGTTTCAGGAGCCATAAAGAAAGAAGCATTTAAGAAATTCAAACATGTTTCCTTCTCTTCATACCTCCTCTTCCTGTTTGCCTTTCCTTTTAGCATCTGAAGCATCTGCGTCTCCTTCATTGCCCTGGTCATCGACAATCTCTCTCTCCTCTTCTCCCTCCCCTTCATCTAACTGATGGATGTCAACAGGAAAGATACTTGAGATTTGCTTGTTTTTCAAGGAGGAAAAGAAAAGCTCAGACAAAAAAAAAGATGTGAATGACGACACTAATCCTAAAAAAATCTCAATGGATTACTGAATAGAAGACAAGCCAATTAAAAACATACCCCTGCTGTGTGAGCATTTCCATCAGCATCATTGTCTTTGTCCCGAGGGGTGGCCTTTCTCGTCTCCACGGCGATGGAGGCCAGCTTGGCACTACATTTCTTAATTGCCTCAAGGAGGAGACGAAAAAACCTGGATAGGACAGTGTGATGGGGAGAAGATGAGAGTGTGTTACCAGGTTGCTTTTATATTGTTATAGGGATGAAAACCATATGCACATACGCATAGGCAAACCTTGTTTCCATGTAGTGAAGAATCTGTTGGGGTGACAGTAATTTATCTTCACAGTAACGGTCTGGAGGCAGGAAGTGGAAAGTGACCTTAAATGACCGCAGCTTTTGATGTTTTTCAACCCGCAGTGACTCAACCACATCCACTTTCTGCAGGACCTGCTCACACATACATAAGATTTGAGGTGAAATCTAGTTCTTGATCTACCTTTCTTCTATCAACACATGTAAGGACATCTCCAAACGCTTAGAGAGAAATTAGGAAATTTAAATAGATACAAAAAGGGGAACAAGGGATCTGGCAGGTACTATATGAGGGCACATAAGAGACAACAAACAAGCTACACTATGAAAAGACAAGCGAAGATCAGTGAAACCTGACATGAGATGGAACGTTTCTGCGTACCTCAGCCAGACACACCCTGGTGAGTTTCTTACGCAGCGTTTTGGACCTCTTTAAGGCTTTCTTGTTGTTCAGTACTGGAACACTCATCATGGGAGTTTTAATGTTGGAGCTGGCCACCATCAGGATCTCTCTTAGTCTGTGAGGCAAACACACATATACAGAAAACGTGAGAAAAGAAACCACTCCTCGTAGTTTTGAAACTTTAGGAAGATGAAATATTTGGTAGCACAAACAAGTCTACAGATGTCTGATGTAACATAAGGAGTTGAATGTTGACATCAGCTAGAGATGACCAACTCATTTAAAATGTAACAGACTGTTGAGTCACTCGCTGCATTTATCTGGGTCACTTGCCTCACTTACGTGAGATTGCACAAGCTATCGCCCAACATGCCAAATGACAAATAGTAACAGCCTGAGTCAAACTCACCTAAATCAGTATTTAGGTCGACTGTGTTTCTCTCTGTGGAGGAAGCTGCCCTGATTCACACAGTGAATCCCTAAAGCACCTCCTCTTGGCAATAACTTACAAACATTCAAGCAGCCACCCAAACCGACATAGGTATGTTAAATTGTACAAATTATAAATAGAGTAGTGAGTTAAGCATTTAAGTTGTTTAATTTGTCATATATTTCACATAGATCTAGCAGAACCAGTTAGCAGTAAACGTAGGACTAAAATGTTCAGATGTAAAGGAAACAGACCACAGACTTGGTGAGAAGGTGACATTACCGAGGTATTCCCAAAGTGACGTTCATCTCTCCTCTGCCAGCAAAGTGGAAGGTGTTGAGGGTCATCTGGGTGGAGGGCTCACCTATGGACTGAGCAGCCAGCAGACCCACCGCTTCGCCTGGATCGCACAGCGAACGCTGCCACTTATAGTGCAACAGCTGACGGAGGCTGAACGCAAAGAGAGAGTAGTGAGGATGTCATGTGTGAAGAAAGGAAATATATGGCAACAAAACAAAACACACAGAAATCATATTGGATCACACTGGCCAAGATGACATCAAACACCTCTTGGCACAACATCAACACAAATTTCACATAAAGTTCAAAGTGGGTTCTCCTAGAGTTCTGCACTGTGAATGAAAACATAACTCTCTAATATTTTCATTAAGGAATTTGACGAAGTGCTGATTATAGCACATACTATGAAAATACAATTGCATGTCTGGCTGATGAAATTGAATGTTCTCTCTCATTCTGTACCTCTCGGAGTCCACTGTGTCTTGACTTGCTGAGGCTCTGGCCTGCAGATATTTCTCTGTGATGTCATGGAAGTTTTCGGACACAGATCCAAAGCAGACGTCAGGCCGTAAAAAGCCCAGCGAGGGCTCAGGGCAGCGGGATGACTTCCTGCTGTATTTTGATCTGTCAGGTTCATCCAGAGAGTACCACTGCTGAGCAAGCTGCAAGGGAGGCAGAGTCCATATTTCTGAATTTCATATTATATTTCAATTGTCATATTATAGGGACATACTCTTTGTATGTTTTGGTTTTGCTGTGAGGAAATACCTGCAATACAGCTGCACTTCGGCCACAGACATCTGGCCCTGCTGCTTGTTCAGTCTGTTTTAGTTTGGCCAACTTTTTCTGAGAAAACAACAGGAATGCTCCTGACAACACAAATACACAAACATTTTGTGACATTTAATCACAGGAGCATTGTTCATATGTGTTGATTTGCATTCATATATTCTCGAACCCGAATGTCATCAACGACCAGACTGTTCTCATGTGGTGAGGATCAATGATTAAAAAGGGGACCTTAGAGTCCAGGCTGAATTCAACACTCGGCAAGTGCTCCTCACAATGTTCTGTTCTATGTAACACTGTCATTGCTAATTAACCAATACACAATCAAAACAAAAAAATCTCCTGTTATATACTAGAGTATGCACATATAACAAAATGAGCACACTTGCTATGTACAGTCCAAATCATTACAGATTCTGATCCGAGTCACTTAATGATGATAAATGTGAAAAAGTCATTGGTTGGTGCACTCTGTAACTGCCTTGACACATGCTGTTATGTACCTCTGTGTGGACATGCCATCACTCTCTTTGCTTTCCAGCGCTGGATGGTGGCAAAGTGTTTACTGGCAGCCTGAGGGTCCAAATTGGCCAAAACCTTGTCCAGGCACTGGGACCGCTTGATGACCTTAATGAGAGAGAAAATGATACTGCTATAATACTGTACAGTGCAATGTTCCAGCTGTTGTGTGGTAATCCATGGTTTAGGCAAACAAAAGATGGGACAACACTGTGCTAGAAGCGGAACCCTGAGGTGAGTGTAAGACCCTAATGTCATGACAATCTCAAATACACCAACATTCAAAAGACATCATTTCATCATGGGAAATTAGGTGACTTAGTTACTATATACAAATATAATTTGTTTTTATACAATATTCTCTTCTAATACTTGTGTGTAGTACATGTTTATCCCCAGCTGCAACATAGCAGTGCAGTGGGGCCCATGAACTACATGTTCGCTGTGGCAGCCATTTTGGCCAGTGGCATCCACTGAGTAGGAAGCACTGAATTTGACAAGGCTGCTGTCGTTATTTTAGCTGTGCATTGGGATTAAAGTCAGCTTTTATACCTGTGGGGTTTCATGTGTCCCTTAAAGCACATAGCTGGTTTGTTTACTCGTCTCCTTGGAGGCTAGAGCAGAAACTGTACGTTTCAGCCAAAGGTCTTGTGTTATTTGGAAAATCCCCCAGAGGCTACAGATATTTTACCTCATAGTTGTCTTCTATGAAGGGAAACTGTCTTGGTTGCAGGAACTGAGTCTTGGGGATGTCCAGCCCATCTTCACCATACAGGAACTGGATGACAGAACCATCACTATCCCTCACCGTCAGATCGTACTGGACTACCAGACCCTCCAGATGCTTAATGACACATCTGTAGAGGACAAGAAGAGAGACACGATGCAACAACTGTGTTGTGTTTACATCAAGAAAAACGTTGTTCTACTTAATCAGTTGCATTTCCCGCAAATGAGCTTTTGACTAATCTTTGCACATTTGCATGAACAGTTGTTTATACTACTAAAATAAAGACGGGGGTCACATATATCGGCATCGGTTGATATCGGTATTGGAAATTAATAGCTGGAGAATCGGTATATAGGATATCGGTAAAAAAGCCAATATCGAACATCCCTACACTGACACTAACAATGCATTTCTATTCCCCTGTTTTAATCCCTGTTGCAAAGTGCAAGACACAGGTGTGCTGTCAAAGTATGTGTGTTTCTTCATACAGCTAAGATTAGTCACCATTTGACTAATTTTCAACTGCTCACATGACCATATTTGAAGATGACTGCAGCCTTTTCTGGCCTATGAGGAAGTGATGTTTTCTCTACCTCTGTAGGTATCCTGATCGAGAGGTTTTCACAGCTGTGTCGACCAGTCCTTCTCTGCCAGCCATACAGTGGAAGAAAAACTCCTGAACAGACCAGATCCGTACACAACCAAGAAAGTAAATAGATAATTAAGCAACAAGAGTCTTCATGAATGTCTGAAAAAGTTGACAAGAGACATCTGAGCTTGTGTGAAATCTGGCATCACACTCTTAAACATGAAGACTTACAAAAGGGAAAAAAGAGTTGCAAACTTATAAAACAAATCTGTGCAACACAAACACACCTATACACTGCCTGCATGTACCTGTGGTTTGATGCCTGTGAGGAATCTTCCAGTGATGAAGCCCCCAGCACCAGGTGAAGGGTCATATGGTTGGAAACATGGCAGAAATTTCCCTGAAGGCATCAGTGGAGGCCTACGGCCCTCCAACTCGATCTGACCTAGTAGACATGAGATCTGATACACACAAGGGCATTGGATTATGAGTAAGTGACTTTGGACAAAACACAGGTGAAGTTAAAGTAGTGGTGGTCGGACGGAGAGGTCAAATTTCATTGTACAGTGTGCTGCGTATGTGTACTGCAACAATTACCAATAAATAAAGAATTTCAAAAAAAAAGCATTGGGTTGAATCATTGGGTTGAGTGGGTGGGGGGAGGGGGTGTTACCTGCATGGTGTTAACAGTAGATCCTTTGGCTCCTGACTGGACCATCAGTTGAAGGTTGTTGTCTGGGAAGGAGGTGTGGAGTCCGATTGGCATACACACCTACAAACACACACAAACTAGTATTCTAAATATCTGATTCCACACATTTTGTTTTAAAGACAATTTTATTAATGTTTTGAATGGAGCAGAAAGAACAACTGATAGGAAGTGACATTCCACAAACATTCCCTGTCGGAGTACATACTGTAAATCCATGTCTTTAGGACACTCCAACATACACCTCTATAATAATAAACTACACCAGCAACTCCTGTAACCAGGTCACCTTGTTGATATCGTTGTTCACTTGATTGGCCACTTCTTTGAACTTGTGATCAGCCATGCTGAAGTCTCTCTGGTCTGGGTTGAGATGAGCGTCCTGCCAGCGGCTCTGAGCCTCAGCTTGACCCATGTTGGAGGGCAGACTGAAGGCTGTCTGGAGGGCCTGAAAAAACAGAAAGGACCTTTTTCACTTATACCTTTTACACTTACACATAAAAACATATAATTCCCTTTTCTTAAGGGATTCAATTATAGCTTGAATATAAAGCTTTGAACATATACTGTAGTCAACATTCCATCGTCATGTCCTCCCAATATATGAAAAACCTCTAAATGTTATAACAGATTTTGTTACGTTTCACAGCATAACATTACCTTCTATAAGCTGTAATACTAGTCTGTCATGCCCCATACGACATAAAGGCAGCAGAATAATGCTGTATGGTAAGGTTTGTGTGTAGTACATATTTATCCCCAGTGGACGTATTTAATCACAGTGGGGCCCATGAACTACACCTTTACTATGACAGCCATTTTGGCCAGTGGCATCCACTGAGGAGGAAGCACTGAATTTGACAAGGCTGCCATTTTTTTAAATGAAATCATGCAGCACGTTTTGTGTAGGTGCGTGTATGATTTAGATTGAACACTACGAGATTAAACAAACTGCTGTTAAAACTCACTTTGGTGCCAATATTTAGTGATTCTTGAATGATTTTTTTCCTCCTCTTATTGGCGCCTGGTTTCACCAGGATGTCCTCCACACCTGGACATTAAGATAAAAAAACATGTGAGAACTTGATACTCAAGCTCAGCTAATAGCTCTCCATAATAGTTCATTGTCAGCAAAACAATAGATATAGTCACTTGCTTTGTCTTTAACACTTCTTACCCAGAGTGAATCCTCTGTATAGCTGCAGGTAGGCAGTGAAGAGTCGAGCCAGACAGCTGAGCAGTTTGCCACTGGTCTCCCCTCCATACAGTTCATAGCAGCAGTGGACCAGACCATAGGCTGAGGAGCCGTAGTGAGCTTTGTCCAGGACCCCCACCAGCAACTCCCCCTGACGAATCACCACCTGAGAGCCAAAGAGAAATGAAAGAAAGCTGGATGATTTCAAACACTTTGAACACTGCCTCACTTTGGACTTAAGACAAAAAAAAAACAGTTACACACATCTTTGGGTGATTTACTATCCATGCTTGTTTTTCATACATACTTTGTTTTACGTTACAGTGTACACAAGTTTGTATCTGTCGCAATATTGACATGTTGGTTTGGATTGGAAAGTGCAATCTCTGTGTACCTGTGATTCACACATGCTGTCAGGTTTGTACCCTGGAGCGGAACGCGGTGGGACTTGTATCCATGCCTTGCTGGGGATTTTTGATTTGCCAATCAGGTTGAGAGGCACAGCTTTCGCTGGGATTACATTCAGCAGAAGTGTAGACACCACCTATTTGGAATCGTATTCACCATATTAATAACGATAATGATTGGACGCAGCTGATTTTAGTGCATTGTGGACAAGGTTATGTTTGAGACAAGAACTCAACATTCAATATTTTGGCTATACTTAGTTTCTTTAAGCTTCCACTATCATGAAAACATCCCTGAAATGACCTGCTTTCCTGTCCATAGCTGCTGAGGTCTGAGTATGGCCGGCGGCAGCAGTATCACTCTGCCCGGTCTGTCAGTCAGTCCCCTGTACACCAGCTCTGTGTACTGGTCTCGCGTGAAGAAACAGCCTCGTATTGTCATTCTTGTCCCTGAAACCATGTGGTCCTGGATCAGACCTGCTAATGGCTTACCATCCTGAAGAGAGACAGAGCGACAGAGAGAAAGATTCACCTAAGACTTATCATTCAAAGTCAACAATAATAAATGCCCATGACCAGATGCCTTTAGAAACATAATCAGAAAGGTGCAGCTATTTTTCATTTGAAGACAAACTGGGACAAGCAGCGTCCCAGTGGGGACGGCGTAGAATAGGTCCCTTGTACCTTCTTGATGATCTAAAGAAGCAACAATAGGCTGCTGTCCAACTAAGACAGCAGGCACAGTTAAGGGAAAGTGCAGCATCTGCACTCTGAATGTTCACTCACCTTGGGAACGAGGTACTGCTGGTTGGTGCTAACTAACGTGTAGGCCTCTGCTCTGCCCAGCTCATTCTGAGGGAAGTGAGCGTTCATCTCATCTCCATCAAAGTCAGCATTGTATGCCTTGCAGTTGGCATAATGGAGCCTTAATACCTGCGCCATAAAGATGAATTACAAATAAAACTCGGAGAGCACGTATGAGAGCGGCCAGCAAGCAGATTAATTTAAACACTGTCATAATTCTATCCTGCTTCAGAAAAGAAAAACTGAGCATGGACTAATAGGACATTACCTTCTCTCCTGGTAGGATGCGTGCAGTGTGGGCTTGTATGGACGGTCTGTGCAGTGTTGGCTGTCTGTTAAGTAACAAAACATCTCCATTCTTTATATGACGGTTCACCTGTAAACAGAAAAATAATAAATGTTGAGTGACACGCTGTAAGGTGCACATGCATGTATGTCTGTTAGAGTATTTATCTCACTATTTTCACTGGCATCTTATGTGGACCAGGACAGGGCGTCATCAGTTGCTTGGCAATTGCTTCTCTCTGAGCAAGATTACTGGCTGACAAGATGGTTTTCCTGCCATCCTCGCTTATCACCATGGAAGCACCTGGGTGGACATTCGGCCCATTGAGGACAGCCTGACGAAGCTCCTTCACATTCCATGGAGTGACAGGCTGTGGGTAGGTCAGCTTGGTGGCAAACACCTGCACAAGAATACAAGTTACAGAGTCCGTTTCAATCTGAATAACTTAAACTTAACTTAAATCTTTTTATTATTCATATTATTTCCTCTCCAAGAAAAAAAGCAATAAAGCTGATCAGAGTCACATGTACCATTGGTATTCCTATCTCGCTGGTCCCAATGTACATGTCTGGACAGATGACAGATCGCGCAGCATAGTCCACACGTTTGCCCATCATATGTTTCCGGAACAATCCCTCCTTCTTCTCCAAGATCTGGCAGAGAAAAACAAAGAAATGTATGGTAACTGCAATTTCTTTTGTCAACAAACAAAAACAGGAAGTGTTATTACACTGCTAAACACTTATCGCCTACACTGCCAAAGTGATTGACATACTATGTTGTGTTTTTTATACCATGACATAGACCTACAACAGTCATTACTATCAATAGTTGTATGTATGATCACTGTGAGGCAGCATGGAGCAACACAGAAATCTGTGTAAACAGAAAAAAGTGTGTTACATCATGTTGCTGTGTGTTATCTACGGTTGCGTATCTCTACATGGCACACTTCTTTTGTGATGCTGATAACAACAAAGCAGTACATGCACGTGTTAAACCTACAAAAAGAGATTATACTGCAGAAAAAGGTACTGTTGTGTGGAAGTTTAGGTAACATAAGTTAAAAGAGAACAGTTTCCAGCCCTGGTGTTACCTACAATGTGTTTGCAAGATGTGATACCTGTCTGATTCCAGGGTACTTCTCTGTCATTATTTTGTCCATGTCACTGTCAAAGACAATGTTGACATGTGTCTGCAGTCGGACCCAGACGTTGTAGAGTTTATCTGTCAATGTCTGTCCAGGGATCCCTGATAGGAAGGACTGGTCTGCCTGAACAGGAGCCTGAACAGGAGCCTGAACAGGAGCCTGAACAGGAGCCTGAACAGGAGCCTGAAAAGGACGAGAGGACAGTTCACCGAGTTCTGTTCACTGTCACTACGTGAAACTGACTGCCCCATAGAAATAAAATGCTTCAAGTGGGTCTGTGCAGCTTATGCCCTTTTGTACCATAACGATCATGTGCACACAGTGTCTTACCTCCTCCTCCTGTGCGTCCTTCTCTCCGGCAATGAGAGCAAGAAGTTTCCTTATGATTTCACAGTCCTTCATGACGGCCTGCATGTTGACTGTCTGGCCGTTAGTAAACATCTGGTCACCTAGTCGATTGATTGGACGATATCTGGCAGGTAGACCATGTAGTGTGAAGATGAGGCAACACACACACACATCTATTTTCACCTCCCTTTTCACATGAAGCTGTGACCATCAGTTACTGTGAAATGGTTTCACATTAAACACTGTACCTGCACGGTGGGACAACTAACAGCTCCAGGAAGAAAATGTCTGGATAGAAACCTTCATCTCCCTCTCCTGATGTCATGTTCTCATCCAGCCCAGAAAACAGACACTTCAAGAAGAAACCTAGACATAAAAAAAGATGGGAGGTGGATTAGAAAAACTCTCCCTTTCATTAAGGACATTCTTTTACTACTCTGCCATTTAAACCCTCAAAATCACAGTTTAAAAGGAAAGAGACAAAGTAATGTAATAAAATCGAGAACATGTATTCTCCATTACAAATGCCTCTGATAAAATAATGATCCACTTACCTTCTTTCTCCCACAGCTGGTTGATGTGTTCTTTGGCATTGCTAGCAGTCAAGTAGACTCTCTTTCCAGCCATTTCAGCCAGATCTAATTCAGGGAGACAAAAACTGGGGTGACTATTGACTATTCAGTATGTATGTTTGTGTGTAACGGGCACCATAATATCACTCACCATCAATGGTGTCACTGGTTTGTGCTGACGGCATTGTAATAATTAGCTTGCTGTTGTGCTCTCGGCGCAACTTGAACCTGCCACTCCTTCGCACGCGCGTGCATACACACACACACACACACACACACACACACACACACAAAGCATGATATGAAACCATCAGATAATTAAGACATTAACTATTAAAAGTTTAACAGCAAAAAGAAAAAAAAAACATCACTATTACCACTAGGGATACACCTATGTCTTTGGTTCCTAGGTCTGAAATTAAGGTAAATGTGTCACTTGCATGACTATGGTAATCATATTACCGTAATTTCCGGACTACAAGCCGCGACTTTTGTCACACACTTTCAACCCTGCGGCGTATGCAATGATGCGGCTAATTTATGCATTTTTTCTAACGGCCGCCAGGGGCGCTCGAGCAGAAAAGGTAAGAGTGAGACAGGTGGAATATATGTGTCGAGGAAGACGCAGCTGCGATTCCTGGGG